>CANXYC010763904.1:0-11634 GCA_948193065.1 Aleurites moluccanus | reverse complement strand
GCAAATGTATAATAATATTCATTACAGTTATTAATAATATTAATAAAAATTATTAATATTAAATTGTTAAAAAAATATACTGATATTTATTATTTTTTAAGGAACTGATATTTATTTATTTAGATAAAATATTTATAGTATAAATTAATTATTATATGAAAAATATTCAAATAATAACTTATTAAAATAGGACTCCAAGAGCATAAGACATAAATTTTAATTTTTAATTAATAAATTTTAATCATTAGTTTTTTTTTTTTTTTTAAGGAGATCAATCATTAGTTTTAAAACAAAACTCAACCTTAATAATGAAGTTTCAGACTTTCAGTAGCATAAATTAAAATTTTTAATCAATTTAGTTTATAGTTTTGAAAAAGTTACTTTTGTTTTCATTATTCATTAACAAATATAAGACAAACGGGAAGAATAATTTTTGCTATTGAGTATTGACTACTTTTTTTATAACCAATATAAACAGAATAAAAAATAATTTGAAAAGATAAAAGTGTCAGATATAAAATAATTATTAAAATAATTTAACTATAAAATTTTAAAAAATTAAAATTGATTGTTAATTTAAAGTGTAATTACTTGGTACTCAGGTAGAGAAAGATTTGATACAAAAGTCTGATTTCCTTTGTTGGAGGAAACGTTAACTTTCAAAAGTCTGATCAGAAGATTTAGAAGAAAGGAGAAGAGTAGTATGTGTTGTGTAGAGCGGCTACTGTGTAACTGTGAACGTAAAATAATTATATAAAATCCTAGTTTTTTATTAGTTTGTGTGTGTGTATATATATATATATATATATATATGGGATAACGGGTAAAAAATACTCGTTTCTTAATGGGTGCTGTTTTTAACACCCATTACCCGTGGGTACCGGTAATTTTTGCCAGGTCTAGTATCCAAGGACTGATCTGATTTTCATTCTACCGTATAGAATGGCACCGACTGAGTTGAAAGAGTTGAAGGTTCAGTTGCAAGAACTTATTGATAAGGGCTTCATTCGCCTTAGTAGCTCACTGTGGGGACCTCCTGTGTTATTTGTGAAGAAGAAGGATGGAACCCTTCGTATGTGTATTGATTATAGGCAATTGAATAAGGTAACCGTGAAGAACAAGTATCCGTTGCCTATAATAGATGATCTATTCGATCAATTGCAAGGGGCTAGTCATTTCTCAAAGATTGACCTTAGATCGGGTTATCATCAGTTGAAGATTCGGAAAGGAGATATTCCTAAGACAACTTTTAGAACCCGATACAGTCATTATGAGTTCCTTGTGTTGCCATTTGGATTGACTAATGCTCCTGCAGCCTTCATAGATTTGATGAACAGAGTGTTCAAACCTTATGTGGATAAGTTTGTCATAGTTTTTATAGATGACATACTTGTTTATTCGAAGAGTCAAGAAGAGCACGAAGAACACCTAAGGATTGTTTTACAAACTTTAAGGGAACACCGGTTGTACGCAAAATTTATTAAGTGTAAATTTTGGCATACAAATGTGTGTTTCTTAGGACATGTGATTGATAGAGATGGTTTAAAAGTTGATCCCAAGAAAGTGAAAGTGGTTGCTAGTTGGCCACGACCTAATAATATTACTGAGATTCGAAGTTTTCTTGATATGGCGGGTTACTATAGGAGATTTGTCAAAGATTTCTCTAAGATAGCTTCACCGCTAGCCAAGTTTACATGAAAGCAAGTTGTATTCAAGTGGGATGATGCTTGTGAGAAGAGTTTCCTAGAGCTCAAAGCATGTCTCACTACAGCTCCAATGCTTGCTTTACCATTTGGATCTAGTGGTTTTGCGGTTTATTGTGATGCCTCTCGAGTGGGTTTGGGTAGTGTTTTGATGCAAAATGGAAAGGTTGTTGCTTATGCTTCTCGACAGTTGAAGAAGCATGAAATGAACAACCCCACTCATGATTTGAAAATGGCAGTCGTGGTGTTTGCCTTGAAGATATGGAGATATTATTTGTATGGTGAAAGATATGAGATCTACACGGACCATAAGAGCCTCCAGTACATCTTTCAGCAAAAGGATTTGAATTTGCGACAAAGGAGATGGATGGAATTGGTAAGGGACTATGATTGTCAAATTTTATACCATCCAGGAAAGGCAAATGTTGTTGCCGATGCTTTGAGTCGCAAGTCTATGGGCAGTTTGTCGCATATTGCTACTAATCAAAGACCCGTAGTGAGGGGATTATAAGAGTTGTATGCTATGGGAGTTCAACTCCATTTATCAGATTTTTTAGTTATGATTGCTTCCTTCCAGGTGAGGCCTATATTGATTGATGAGATTAAAGCCTCCCAGGATTTGGATCCAGTGTTATTGAAAATTAAGGAAGATGTTCTATCAGAGAAAGATTCAGAGTTTCGATTGGACAATGGAATATTGAAAATGGGATCTCAGTTATGTATTCCGAATGTAAATGGAATTTGAGAGAGGATTTTGAAAGAATTCCATCATACCCCTTATAGTGTCCATCCTGGAATTACAAAGATGTATCATGATGTGAGAGATTGTTATTGGTAGCCTAGAATGAAAAAGCAGATAGCGGAATATGTGTCCAAGTGTTTGTCATGCCAGTAAGTCAAATTTGAGCATCAAAAGCCTTCGAGTTTGCTTCAAGAGATTGAATTGCCAGAGTGAAAATGGGAACAAGTAACTATGGACTTCATTGTGGGGTTTCCTCGGACTTCTAAAGGTTATGATTCTATATGGGTCATTGTGGATAGGCTTACCAAGTCAGCTCATTTCTTAGAAGTAAGATCCACTTTTACAACAGCTCAGTATGTACAGTTATATGTTGATAAGATTGCATGGGGTTCCTAAGTCCATCATTTCGGATAGAGGTCCTTAGTTCACCTCTCGATTTTGGCAAAATTTTCAGAAGGCTATGGGTACTCAATTGAGTTTCAGCACTGCCTTTCATCTTCAGACGAATGGGCAATTGGAACAAACTATACAGACAATGGAGGATATGTTGAGGTTGTGTGTGCTTGATTTTGGTGGTAGTTGGGATAAATATCTACCCCTTGTGGAGTTTGCATATAATAATAGTTTTTACTCCACCATTAGTATGGCACCGTATGAGGCTTTATATGGATGAAAATGTAGATCGCCAGTGTGTTAGATTGAACCGAGAGATAAGCATTTGGAAGGTCCTGAATTGATTCAAGAGACTATGGAAAAAATACCTTTGATCTGTGAGAGAATGAGGATAGCCTTTAGCCGTCAAAAAAGCTATGCGGATCCAAAGAGAAAGGATGTACAGTTTACAGTTGGTGAACATGTGTTCCTAAAGATTTCCTCTATGAAAAGAGTTACGAGATTCAGAAAGAAAGGAAAATTGAAACCAAGGTATCTTGGACCATTTAAGATTTTGGGCAAAGTTGGAAATGTGTCTTATCGCTTTGCTCTTCCTCCGAGTTTAAGCCATGTAAATTCAGTTTTTCATATCTCTATGTTGAGAAAGTATGTATCCAACCTATCTCATATTCTATCGGTACAAGGAATTGAAGTGGATAAGGATTTGTCATATGAAGTGTATCCGAAAAGAATTATTGATCGACAAATCAAAAAGTTAAGGAATAAAGAGATTTATATGGTAACAGTGCTATGGAAGAATCAAGGTATTGAGGATAGCACTTGGGAAAGCGAGCTTGACATGCAACAAAAATACCCCTGATTTTAGAAAACTTGGGTCTTTATTAAAAATATTTACGTAATTATATGGTCTCATTCATATTATAAATTAGTAATTTGTTATGTATAATAGACTATGATATATACTTTATTAAAATATTACTCTAAAAACTATTTTAAATCTAAGTAATTATATTTATAATTTTTTTTATTTCATTTAATTCATATTCAATTCATCTAGTTCATATTTAATTGATCACTGTTATAAAAATAAACAAAACAAAAACAAGAACAATAATAAGAATATAGTAGATGAAGTTTTCTATTGTCTTCTTGGTATATCTTACAAAATAATATGAACTCCTATTTATAGGGTTCATCTCCACCAGAGGTTGCAATATATAAACTCACCATAAATTACAAAATAAATTCACTATAAGTTACATCTTATAAATAATATAATAAAACTAATCATAATACACCAAATAAATATATCAAGTAATGGTGTAGTGAAATATATGAAAAGACAAATAAAATAAAGGAGTAGTAAAAAGATAAAAGGGCATCCACAATAATCTATATATTTATAACACTCCCCTTGAATGTTCGTCTTTGTAAAAAATATGTCTCATTAAAATCTTACTAGTAAAAATTCAGTAAGAAAAAAAAAACCAGTGAAGAAAAAGTAGTACAATATTCTTACATTATAAATAGTACACTGCCTCATTAAAAACTTTATCAGAAAAATCTAATAGGACAAAACATTTGGTTAAGGGAAAAAGAGTATAGTATTAAATTTTCCCTATTTTCAATATCACTGAAAATTTTTAAGATGTCACATTTCAATACTGTTAACCAATTTTTGAATGTTGCAGTAGGTAATACCTTAGTGAATAAATCTATTAGATTGTCACTTGAACGAATTTATTGAATATCAATTTCACCATTTATTTTGTAATATATTAGTGCGCCTATTGCATAAAATATGATATTTTAGGACCAAAATTTTTTTCATTATCTTCTCTAACTGGAAAAAATCTTTATTCATATTAAGCGATCGAACAACATTGGACTATTCAACGAATGTGTTTTGTATTTAAAATCATAGAAGAACCTTTTGTGTATAAGTTAACTGAAAAATAAAAAATTCTTTGGCCAAATTTTCAATTTGTAAATCGAGATAAAATTTTATTTTTCCAAAATCTTTCATCTCACATTCATTTTTCAAATAATATGTTAATTTTGAAATTTTTTCAGGAATTTTAATAATATTCAAATCATCAATACATACAATAATTATGACAAATTCATATACAAATTTTTCTATAATATCGCTTTTAAATTCTACTTTGAACAAGTATTCACTAAGACGATTTTATCATATGAGTTCAAGTTGTTTTAATCCATATAAAAATCTTTGTAATTTAATTAAATAATTTTTTTGAGAACTTAAATTATATTTTTCTAGCATTTTAAATCCTTCATGGATTTTCATATAAATATTATTATCAATTAAGCTATATAAATAAGTTGTGACTATATCCATTAGGTGCATATCAAGTCTTTCACATATTGCTATATTAATAAAATATTAAAATATTATTGCACCCATCACAAAAGAGTAAATTTCTTCATAATTAATTTCAGATTTTTGTGAAAACACTTATGCAATAAGTCTTGCATTGTATTTTACTATTTTATTTTTCTCATTTCTTTTTCACATAAAAATCTATTTATATCTAACAGTTTCACATCTTATGGTATTTGGATTACTGGTTCGAAAATTATTTTACAATTTTATTTTCCTCATTTTTTTCACATAAAAATCTATTTGTATCTAACAGTTTCACATCTTCTAATATTTAGATTACTGGTTCGAAAACCTTACGCTTTTCAAGAGAATCCAATTCTACTTGTATTGCATTTTTTCTATATTGGCCAATCAACTCTATTTCAACATTATTGAATATATCGTGGTTTATTATCAACATTTTCATTCATAAAAATATGTTACACTATATGCAAAATAGTAGCCAATAACTATTTCATTTGAATTTTATCTTTTTTTTTCATAACTAACATAATTTATCAATATCTCTTCACTTTTACTAATTCGAGGTACTTGTACTTTTTCAGAAAGTGTATCTTTATTAGTATTTGCATTTTCAATAAAATTATCTGTATTATTTATTTTTTTCTCTTTTAAGGACTTTTATCCTTATAACCAATAGTTTTTCATACTTCAAGCGTGGTTGAAATTCATTAATATTAATAAGTTGTTCTTCTGGGACGACAATACAAATTAAAACATTAATACCTGTTATATGAGATTGTGTTACTCATAAGATCAGCAAGTACATCCGACAATTGATTTGCTAATTTATGCAGATAAATTATTTTTGAACTTCTTATTCATATTGTTTTGTTATAGGATTTAAATAATGATAAAATATTTCATGTTATTATATTTTTCAATTTTTATTATCTTCCCCCTAATATTGAGAATATTAATTCATCAAATGACAATATGCAAATCGACCAGTAAATACATTTCTCATTTATGACTCAAAATATTTAATTATTGAGGAAGATTCATATCCAACTTATATTTCTAATCTCCTTTGAGGACTCATCTTAGTGTTTTGTGATGGAACAATTATGATATATACTGCATGTTAAAAAAATTCTTAAATGAGAGATATTTAACTTTTGATCAAAAGCCAATTGATTGGCTTGAAAAATCTTTTGATTCTTTAATGGATTCTCATGTAAATTTTAATTTTTTTTCATCATTTTTAAACCAAGATGACATGATATGTCATGCCAAATAATAAAAATATTTGGATATGTAAACTTCTAGTTTACTATAAGATTCTTTTAAATTCTACCAATTTTTGTATAATACAAATAAGAAAAAATAGCATAAAATTTCTCAATATATTTTTTTACCCTAAATAATGCTTGTAATATGAAAATATTTTTGATTTTTTTCATTTATCTTCTCAATATGATATCCATTATTACGAATATCTTTAAAACTTAATAAATTTTTATGAGATTTTGGAGAAAATAATGTATTAAGTATAATAAATTTTGTTTCTCTTGTGATAATATATTGTAAAAAATAATATGTATTTTTTACCCGAAATAATGCTTGTAATATGAAAATATTTTTTATTTCTCTCATTTACCATCTCAATATGATATTCATTACTACGCATATTTTTAAAACTTAATAAATTTCTATGAGATTTTGGAGAAAATAATGTATTATGTATAATAAATTTTATTTCTCTTGTGATAATATATTGACTTTTCTGGAATTTTCAATTATTTTTTATTTTATCAGAAACAATTGATTTACCCATTTTCAAATAAGAAAAATATTTGACATTTTTAAAATTGTACAAGTTATCGTACTATTCACAATATATATATATATATCAATTCTCCCTTTAATATTTTTTTAAAAAAATTATTTGTCGCATCAACACGAGTAATATCTAAATGATCATAATCAAAGTTATCATTATTAGAGATCATAATTTTTTCATACCATATCAATAATATTTACTTTAAAAATTTTATCCACATTTTCTATTCTTATTTTTGTATAATTTCATCCTACTTCTGGTAGTGATAAGTATTCTTATAATATTTCTTTATTCTTATAAAAAGAATAATTATTATATATTTACCTTTAAATTTCATATTATTATTGTTATATATTACCACATTCACATCAGGGAATGTGATAAAATCAGTAAGATGTGTTTCATAAATTTTTAACTAACGACTTGTTATTTTATTTAATTAAGTATAATATATTTGTTTCAAGTACTGAGATTAAACTATAAGGCATGAAGTTAATTCATAATATTTTTACAATCTTTTTTATCAATATTGCTACTGCAGAAGCATATTAGATATATGAAAAATATTAATATAAGATTATTTATAAATATTCTCCACACATTAAGAGTTAATTTTAATAAAAAATTAACATATTTGAAATAAAAGAAAAACTTTGTAATATTAAAATAAATAAAATCACTATCATTATCGATACATGATTAAATTAAAAAAATTTATAATAATAATTATTTTTTTTTCACTTATACTTTTATAAGATTATAAACATAAAGCATTTCTTTTTTTTTTTATTTTAGATTATATTTTAACAAGTATAAAATATAATTTACACAAAAATAAATATCAAAATTAGAGTATACAAATTTTATATTCTGTGTAAATTGAAAAATAAAATAATAATGATAAAAAAATATAATTTACTTACTTAAATACCTAAATTGAAATATCATCAAGAAAAATAACGTCAAACCTTAAATACTTTAACACAAATGTTATCAAGAGAAATGTCTTCAAAGTCTTTGAATAAGAAAACTATCAAATGTGTCTGAAAAGAATCGTGTAAATAACGTATTATGAAAAATAAAATAAAAATAAAAATAAGAACAAGAACACAATAATATGAAATTAGAAAAGATAGTTTTATATTGTCTTCTTGGTCTATCTTACAAAGTAATATGAACTCTTATTTATAGGGTTCTTCTCCATCATAGGTTACAATATATAAACTCACCATAAATTACAATATAAATTCACTATCATCTTATAAATAATATAATAAAGCTAAACATAATACACTAAATAATGTTGTAGTGAGATAAATAAAGGGACATATAAAATAATAGAGTAGTGAAAAAGATAAAAGGACAACATCCAAAATAATCTATATATTTATAACAATCACATTTTTTTTTCCATTTCAATTAATTCATTTTTAATTGATAACACATTTTTTTTCCATTTCAATTAGTGCGTATTTAATTGATCATATATATTTTTTAATTTATTTAATTCATAATAAATTGATTACAAAATTGATAAAATACAATGAATTTCTTAATTGATTAAATATATATTTATCGAAGGGTTAATTACTATGAGATCCCTGCATTTTGACCAATTACACTAAAAAGTCCATATATTTTCAAAATTATACTAAAAAGTCATTGTATTTTGGTTCCGTTAAACAACAAGATCCTTCCGTCTATTTTTGGTCCCTTTTCCATTAGGCAAACCCCCAAAAGTCAAATTTTCATTAAAATATTTATGGTTAATTACTATGAGATCCCTGCATTTTGACCAATTATACTAAAAAATCCTTATATTTTCAAAATTATACTAAAAAGTCCTTGTATTTTGGTTCCGTTAAAATTTGAGGTCCTTCCATGGTGTTGGATTCTTCATTCCGAGAGCTGGATTTTAGATTTGATAATATTTCAGATGGATAAATGAAGAAACAAGGAATGAAAGCAAGACCCAATTCAACCAGGCTTTTCACTCTCAGCTTTGAATCATCAAATTGTTTGATTTCTTTTATAAGGATTGATTGTCGGTGATGCTCATTGTTCTTATTGCAGTGAAATTTTCTAATTCCGTAAATTTTTTCTCCTATTTTGAGGTCCTATTTTGGCATGCAAGTTGTTTTTCTGAAAAAACTCTGTCATGTACTTCTAAGCCAAACACAATTTTTATTTAATTCTTCTTTTTTCCTCTCTCATCTCACCTAAATTTATTATTTTCTTCTAAATGGTAAATTCTATTGACGGATTGGAACCAATCTAAATTGTGTGTGCTGTGTAGTGGTGGTGGTGGTGGTTGTGGTAGGGAAAATGAAAATTTTGGAATTGTTGAAATTAGTGGCATTTGAGTGAAAATTAAATTGAAAATGAGGGGTATTTTAGACTTTTTATATAGATTTAACGGATTTTATAACAGAAGGACCTCAGATTTTAACGGAACCAAAATGCAAAGACTTTTTAGTATAATTTTAAAAATATAAGGACTTTTTAGTATAATTGGTCAAAATGCAGGGATCTCATAGTAATTAACCCTAAATATTTTAATGAAAATTTGACTTTTGGGTTTTGACTAACGAAAAAGGGACCAAAAATAGACGGAAGTACCTCGTAGTTTAACGGAACCAAAATGCAAGAACTTTTTAGTATAATTTTGAAAATATAGGGACTTTTTAGTGTAATTGGTCAAAATGCAGGAATCTTATAGTAATTAATCCTTTATTAAATTATAAATATTTTTTAATTAATAAATTATTAATTTATCGATTAATTAATATCTATTTTAATTAATAAAATTTATACGTCTCAATGATATTAATTTATTAATTTATAAAAGTTTTATTTTATCTTATTAAATAAGACACCACAAACAAGAAATATGACAAAAAGTGATGATATTATTTTGTAGTCAATCATACAGGAAATTTAGATGTCAAAGAGAAAACAAGTTTTGACTTGATTTTTATTTTTAAAGGTTCTCAAATCCTGAAAACATAAATTTGAGAGAAAGAAAAAAAAAACAAGAAGTCAATCATTAGACAGTTTCAAAATTGAAAATAAAGAGTGGGGTAAAAAACTGAAATCCACAAAGCAACTTTTTAAAAGAGTGTGGATATGTCCAAATGAATAATCAGACAAGTTAATTAAAACTTTGAACTTCTACTGAAAACTGGTTCGAAGTAGAAACTTGAACACAATGTATATCTAACCAAAAGACTTTCAAAGTTAAAGCTTTCTCCTAATCCAAATGAAAAAATCTATTAATATATTAGGCAGAGACTATAAAAACTAAATAAATTAGCAAGATAAACTAAACATTTAAGAAATTAAAAGGGAAAAAACTAGATGAAAGGAAAAGAGGAGAAAGACTACCATTGGTTAAGGGAAAACCAGTGGCAGCCTGTAATATCTGTCATTTTTGAAGTGTATTTATCAATTTTATTTGTTTGGAGAATTTTAAATTTTAATGAGAAGTTTGAAAATTTCATAACTTTGTTTTGAACTGCATCAGAATTCAGTGTTGGCCATTACTTGCTCTTAAAGACATATTTAGGTAAAGTGTAAAATATGAAAGTTGTTAATTTATGTTTTAGCTATAATTCTGTAAAATAGTTTGATAAGATTCTGAGTATGTGATAAGTTGTGTCTATTTGAGCAAGGCTGGTCCGGATGAGAATTCCTGCAGGGATTCAGTATGTGTTTGTAATTTCTGGGAATGACTGAGACAGAATTTGTTGAAGTTGTAAACATGAAATATGTTTTTGTGTATGTTGAGATGATGTCTGTAAAATTTCAGAATTTTTGGATAAGTGTATTTCAGTGGAGAGTGTTTTGTATCAGGGCTATTCGGTTGGATTTTGATGCAGGAGTCTGGGTGACTTTTGGAGAGTCACCACTGTCTGAGTGTTGATTAATTTGATATGAAATTTGATTGTGTTGTGCTTCTGTTTGTTGATGTTAAGTGGTGAGAGGAGTTGATGAGTTTGGATTAGTGTGGCTCATTTGCGAGCTGGCTTATTGTGGGATGTTCAGACAAGAGTTTAATTTAGAAGTGATTGGTTATGGAGAGCCAGCATTTAGCGAGAAGGCTTTTCGCGGACTGGTAATGCGAGGTGGCATTTTTAGCGAAGAGATTTGGAGAGAAGCTTTTGGCGAAGAGCTATGGCGAGAAGCTTTCGGCGGAGAGCTTTTGGCGAAGAGAAGTTAGCGAGGAAGCATTGTGCGAAGAGAGGTATGCGAGGTAGCAATTCTCGAAGAAGCGAAGAGGCGAAGGAGCATTGCCGAGGTGGCTAATGCGAGGATGAGTCGCGAGGAGAGTCTGGCGAGGCAGCATACGCGAGGTAGCATATGCGAGCTGGTTGTGCGAGGCAGCAATGCCGGATCAAGATTGGCGAGTCAGCAAGTGCGAACGGAGAATGCGAAGTGGTTGGCGAGCTGGCCAGACGAAAGAGCTTTGCTGAAGCAGTCTGGCGAAGGAGCTTTGCCGAAACAGTCTGGGGAAGGAGCTTCGCCGAAGCAGTCAGGCGAGGGAGCTTTGCCGAGGCAGTATGGCGAGCTGGGTAGCGTGTTTCTGGGCAGAGGTCTATTTAATCCC
>CANXYC010763590.1:0-31065 GCA_948193065.1 Aleurites moluccanus | reverse complement strand
AGAGATCTCTATCTGAGATATATATATATATATATATATATATATATATATATATATATATATATATATATATATATAAGGATATCTGATAACTTCCTACTACTAGGAGAATATCATTTTTCATTTCAAACTCTAATGAATAATATTTAAAATATATTATTTATCTATATTAATTAATTATCAGTATAACTAATTAATAAATAATGAATCTGGATCTATTTTCCAACAAATAACAAATATAAATTTTGTGATTCTTACATTTTTATATTATGATATGTTACTATTTTATGTTTTGTTGAATTCAGCTTTTCAATTATATATGAAAAGTAAAATATAATTTTAAAAGATTTATAAAATAATTATCTTTGTTTATTATTTGATTTCATAATTGAAATTTCATCCATAAGAAGATGAATAAATTTACTTGTTAACAAAGTTCGACTCAATATTTCTAGACATATAAAGTTGGTGGACCCTATAATTTCCTTAGCTCATGATATCCATGACCATTCTTTGAAAAAATATGGATGCATCAAATCAAAATAATAAAAAGGGGAAAGAGAAAATAAATTATTAATATGTTGAAAAGAAAAGATTGGATGTTGGAAGACACAGAATAAGTGGGGTAGGAGTGTAATTTTCGTAAAACGCATGGAGTGGGAAATCTCCAAAGTATCTCTCCAGCATTGATGTTAGCAACGAGAAAATGTTATGTCACCACTGACTGATGACCTTCTCTGCTGTTTCTGCTTCTGCTATTTCTGTCTTTTACTCTCAGACCCTCCTCTGTTTCTAATACCACCAGAGAAATAAAGCCCCAGCAAACCTAATTACCCCATTGCCATTGGTTTTGGCCTAATAAATATATATACATATGACATGACAATTTAAAGAGGACATGACCTCCCAATCCAAACAATTTTAAAGCCATAAAGTAAATATCACCTATCTTTTTTGGACATGACCCACACAAACACACCACCACATAACTCCAAATTAACAACTGCACGATTTGACATATCAGATTCTGTACTCTTAGCCCCATCCCAACAGACAAACAAAACTTCTCAATTTTTTTTTTAACTATTACTCTTTTGTCGCCTTAATGTGATATCAAGACTAACTTGTATGATATATCCACTTCTTTAATCACAAAAACAAAAAAAAATTATAAAAATATTTATCGTGATTAAAAAATATTTTTTAAAAATAACAGGAAATACATTTTATAATTTAATATAAAAAATCAAATCTTAATCGATAATAATCATGCTTTAGTTATAATCAAATTTAAGTTTTAAGTTTAATAAGATAGGTTTAATTAACTCTCAATAAATATGAATTATTTTAAATTTTAAATCAAAATTTAGACATACGCGATTTGAATTAATTATTAGACTTGGTGGATTTGAATCTATTGGTAAATATTTGCTATTTGGGGGGTAAACCACCTGTCAATTTTCAAATAATAATTTAATTTCTGTACACAGTGTATACCCTTTACCATTACTCTCTCTTTCCCTCTCTCTCTGGGTATCATTGCGTTTGCCTTTTTACTATACAGTTGGATTCATGCTAGCTACACAAATAGGCATAGTTGCAGGAATCACAAATATATAACCCACCTTTTTACTTGCATGCTTCTTCTTTTTTTCTTGTACAGTAAAAGGCTTCAAATTGGGCTTTTAATTGTCCCTTCAGGTCCCACAAATGGACCTACTTTCCTCCCTATCAACGGTTAAAGCAAACTCATCATCGTTAACAAAGAAACTAGCTAGGTTTTTATCACGTCAGCATGACAAGATATCAACCTTTGACAGGTCTTGTTAATTATACAAGTTTATAGTACTATATAGAGAAAGAAAAAGAACCCTAGGCAGGCACATGTGAGGTAAATAATAATGAAGTTGCATTGTACATAGCTAGCTAGTTAGATTATAAGAAGAAGAATAATTACATTGCTTAAGAAGTTGCCGATCCTTGTACGAGAGTGACTGACGTATAAACTTGACCAAACCCTAAATTGGAATGTGAATTAAATCGCATGTTGTGGTTACGACTTGAGAGAAATTTAGGTTTCTCTTGTCTTTTACCTACTATCATTTCTTAACTTATTTATTCTTATTACCTTTTTTATTATTATTATTTCTTTGCTCTTTAAAATAGAAGAAGAGAAAAGAAAAATCGGTTTTTTAGCCTAACAAAGTGAAACTATATATTTTAGAATTCAAATATATATCTCTCCAATAATAAGCGTGCACATATCATAAATTTTTTCTACATATTTTATAATAATTTGGTCTGAAATTAATTTCAAATAATCTTATTATTTTATAATTCAACTCTGTTTAAAATAGTTAATCCAAATTATTTAGATTGTATGTAACTAGTTCTTATAAACTATTTTTTTATTTTTATATATTTTCAATATGATTTCATCTTTTGGTTGTTGACATGCTAGCTTATAGTTTTGTCTCTTACTTATTAACATGCTAGCTTAAATTCCTCAAACTAAACTAACATGTCATTGGACTATATTATTACATTTCTTTATGATGTGATGTTCTTGTCATAGCTAAGTTAGTCCTTATTTTCAGGAACATGATTAAAAAATCTTATTAGAAGGGTCAAAGTTCAATTAGTATAAAATTTTAGTGTCATAAATTATACATTTTATTTTAAAGGGATTAATTAAAAATTTACATACAATTTTAATACTATTAGAGTGGGTCAAAGTTAAATTATCAAAAAATTTTAATATTATAAATTATATATAATTTTTTTGAAGGCCAATTAAAAATTTACATATATATGTACATATATTTAAAAATTTTGGAGGACCAATTAAAAAATTTACATATATATATATATGTATATATATTTCAGAATTTTGGAGAACCAGTTAATATATATATATATTTAAAAATTTTAGGAGAGTACTAGGGGTAGTTATACCCCTGCAAAAATTTTAGGAGAGGACTAGGGGGTATTTATACCCCTGCTTGTTTTACAGCTAGACTCAAGCACTAGTCTAGCCATGATCCACTTTGGGTGTTATGATCTGCTAGTATTCCGGACAATTCAATCTCGTGTTTTGCTTCACAGATAGTCATTTTTTTATGACTCACTAGCTTCACACAATTTGCTGATTTGGTCTAAAATTGAGTTTAAATAACTTACTATTTTATGACTTAACCTCTCACTTAAAATGGTTAATCTAAGTTATCTAAATAATAACTAATTAAACTTTATAAACAACTTTTTATTTTCTTATAACTATGATATAGTTTTGTCTCTTGTTTGTTAACATACTAGCTTAAACTCCTCAACATAATAGATCATCTGACCAGGTTATTACATGCTTGACCTCTTTATATTTAAAAATCCTAATAGACTATATAAATATATAGAGAGAGAGATAGAGAGAGGACTCCGACATTAAATCCATGATTACACTTATAATTACCAACTTAAAAGATTTTGGTTGATTTGATTATATTTTTTGGGACAATGTATGGATGTAGTTAATTTCTTTCCTTCATTTTGCAATAAATATGAAATTTAATTTTTATAGAATTAATATATAATATAGTGCAGTGTTTGAAATATATTATGCATGACAATTAATACCTTAGTTCAATCGATATAATTGAGGTCTTAAAATAAAAAGGTTTCAGGTTCAAATATTACTCATGTTGAAGGTGTGGATATTGTATTTGAAAATTTGTTAGTGATTTATACTTTGCATTGTGAATGTACTTGGACATTGTCTGTCCATTTAGAATGGGTTGTATTGTATATTTGAGTATGATATAAATACCTATGAATATTGGGCTCTATATATATAGGCATGTGCAAGATCTTAACCTATCGTTCCACATATATAGGCTTTGTATAAATTGACATATTGCAACTTTCTCTATCTTAATATATATATATATATAGTACAAATGTAGATAAGGTAAAAATCTGTGAAAGCAATTAATAAGGTTGCATATTATGATAAAACCCATAAGGCTGAACTCATGAGAATGGCATGAACTCATGGTCCTAACACTAAATCATGGAATGTCACATTGGTGGCTCTCTCTCTCTCTCCCTATTCCATGGAGGAGAAAAAAGACAGCCACCTTGATCTACTGTGGTAGAGACTAGAGAGAGATAATAATAATAATAATAATAATAATAATAATAATAATAATAATAATAATAATAATAATAATAATAATAATAATAATAATAATAATAATAATAATAATAATGGTAATGAAAACAAATCCATAATAGTTCTAGGAAAATGTCGTTTACTTCAACTTAGAATAAAATTTCCAAAATAAAGGCAATAATCACAAGAATAGCAGCACTTCTTAAAGTGTTAGAAAAGGGCAAAACACACGCACAAATTTATCTTACAATAATGAAAATGAAAATGAAAAATAATAATAACAATAAAAATTTGAAGTCGTGAGGTTTTTTCAAGAGGACTTTTCCTATTTTTGTTAGGAAGAGACATTTGGTTTCAAACCTCTCATTTTTTATCTTCAAGTTACTAATTATTAATTGTTATTATTATTATTATTATTACGATATTATAGTACATAGAAAAACCTATCTTATTATTAGTAATTATAATTCTTTTAACTCACAGGGTACCGTTGATCTCGTAGAATCCATTATTAGATTTTTGAGTACCCTCTCCAGGAAATGACTGGTGATCTAATTTTTCATGCTTGTTCCCGTCCAGCTTCAGTCCAAAGTGGATGTGAGGAAAATGTGCCCACTGCAATCCCATATATATGTTAATTAATTAGCTAGCCAAAGCAAACTTAATTGTACATATATGTATATATAACCATTTTAATGAATATTAGAGAAAACCTTTGGATACAGATTTCTAGAATCAAATCTTTTGTTATGTCAATTTCTTTCAAACAGATTTGATAATAAAACAAACAAATACATCCTTCCAAAGTGGAAATGATTCCTATACATTAAGCATGAAAGTTGTAATAACATCAGTCATAATCAAAGTACATATATTAGAGAACTAAGACAATTAAACTTTTATCTCTCATTAGCATATCACTAATTTTTTAAATGTGAATGCATACCAATGTATTTGATTGCTGAACTATTAGTCCAATAACTCTCTTTTGTATTCTTATTTTGAGAATTTTTCTAGGTAGTAGGTCTTCTCATTCCTCTAATATGTTCTTTAATGTCCTAGGGGTATTTCATCTCCTAATATTTCTTTTTTCTTTTTGAGCATTAGATAGGGGATTTGAATCTGGTCTACTGCCCAAGCAGTTACCACTTGTACACTATTTAACTCCTACATATCGATATTATGCCAGTTGAAATAATAGTTGACTGTTGCCATTTCTTTGGATTAATACATAACACAAATAAGGAGAAATATAACTTACACATATATGAGTCCTCAACAAAAAGTTCCCAAGTTAATGCACTAAATTGTGTTTGGGCCTAATTTCCAAAATTTTATGAAAAATTAAATAAGAAGTACAATTTTTAAATGTAAGAACTATTTATCATAACCAACATTGCTGGAAATGTGTTCATAGACATTACGGGCAATTAAATATATTTTTGTATCCTAGCGATAGTTTATGCAAAGAAAGCACAACCCTAAAGTTCATTCTTTTGGATAGAAAAAATAAATTGTAGGCATTGTAGCAGCAACAGCAACACAAGCACACAGAGATTTAAATTGTGGTTGCGATCAATTTCGCGGTCGCAGTCGTGTATAATGATAATGGGTCATAGCGGCTACAACGTAACGGTAACAACCAACTGTTATATAATTTTGTAAAAAATTGCAAATGAAATATTTTGACAGAAATTACTAAATTTAAGAGTTAAAAAGCATAATATTCTATAAATAAAAATTCAACATGTATATATTTTTTTACCAAAAGAAAAGAAAAGAAAAAACGAAAAAAAGGAAATGATAAAAAAGGATAAGAAAATAGAAGAAAAGAGAATTTAGGTCCATTACACTGTCAAGTAACAGTCTTAACGACTGCTACAGGTACATAACAGCCGTTATTTAAATAATTTTTTTACCTATTTTTTAACGGACACAATAGTAATGCTATCCTTATTTTCCGTTACATACATAACAACAGTTTTTTAAATCCATACACACACATGTAGGATATCAACCTTCAATAAATAATAATAATAATAATAATAATAATAATAATAATAAGGGTGAGATATTTACTCGATGAATAATTTTTGACAAAAAAAATAGCAATATATTACTACTTTTGAATGTTAAATATGTAATAAAATTTTATTCAATAATGTTCATATTTATTCCTTTTTTTTAAACATATTTGATTTTCTTCTATACATATTTTCCTTTTGGTGGTTTTATCTCATTTATGGTGAATCTTTCTTTTTTTTATTGGTTTATTATATGATTGATAATTCAATAAAATTGCAATCTTTACTAATTTTGAAATTAAATCTATATAATTTGTTGGTGTCCGAATCAATTTGGAAGAAAGACCATCATAAAAGTTGAAAATGACTATTATTTTCCGTTGAATAAGATCTAATCTTTTAAATCAAGATTATTGCTATCATTATTTGTGTTTTTATTTTTGTTTTGATATTAGTTTTAAAGAATTATAATATTATAAGGTTTTATAATTTTGTATTGTTTATTTTACCAATTAATAAATATTTAGTTTTTATCTTAAAAAGTTAATATATGTATGTACTATTTGGAAAAGTTGTTACTCCATTTTAAAAAAAAAATTATCTATATATGTCAAGATATTAATTATATTAATAAAATTGAAATTTCAATATTCATAAAAAATTACAAAATAACTAAAATATTGAAAAATATAACTATTAATATTTATTTATTATTATTATTAGGTTGTATTTTTTTAGGAGATTACTAGATTGTGAGTTATTGATAACCGATTGTTATCATTTCTTAAAATGAATAAGATACTTATAAAAATATTAAAAATAAAGTGGGAGTCACGTGGATTGGGAACAAAATAAAAGAATAAATATTAAAATAATTTGAGCATGCTACGGTTAGAAAGATTGAATATATTATGATAAAAGAGAGGAAGAAATAAAAAGGTAGACATAAACTTACTTAGAGTAGATGAATACAATATAATTTAGAAACTTTATAATTATTAGAAAATATTGTCTAAAATCAATTAGAGTAAAATTAAAAATTTTATAACGCCGACCCCAATTAATTTTGATATTAAAGTTAAATTAAATTGAGTTGAGTTTGTTATTGGATGAATTAATGAGTCAATTAAAATAGTGAGTTTGAAATCTCTTTTGAAACATTAACAAGAAAATAAAAAGAAAATAAATTTTATATTTATTTATTTTTTATATTTTTGTCGTTGTTGAAATACATATTAAAACTCAAAATATATTATAGAGAATGAACACGTATTTTCTAATAAAAAAATTAATTCAAATATATATAAATTAATAATACTAATATTCAGTATAGATGATGAAAAAAATTTAAAGTATAAATGATGAAAATTTAAGTAAAAATGATAAAAAGTTTGAATTAATTTATAATTCCAAGTCTTAGGTGTTATAAATTACCATTAATTTTATATTTTCATATCATTTCATAATTAAAATTCTAATTAAGGCTTTTTTAGAGTAAAAAATTTAAATAGGCTTTTTTTTTTTATATACATGGCATAGACCTTTTGCATTTGCCAGCATAGTGGACTGCTATTGTTCTAATTAAAAACTGAATGCATGGTTAATTAATAACACAAATTAAGGAGTAATTAATTAATTCTTGATTGAATCAGTAAAACTTACATTTTTTGCTGCTGTGCTAAAAGCTTCCCTGTGGCTGATGTCAGGATTACTAGCCTTTATCCTTTGAATTTCCTCCCTGAAAAAAAAAATTATAATAAATATATTAAGATTTGTGTAAATTAAAAATTGTATTTAATCAAGAAATTTTTACAAAAATACCAAAAAATAAGAAAAAATTTCATTTTACTGTTGCAAAAATATTTTTTTAAAAATATTACGTAACTAAAAATATTTTTTCAAAAATACGACATATATTAAATATATACAAAAAATATATCAAATATATACTAAACATATACCAAAAATTATATTGTTAAAATATAAAACAATAAAAATGAAATAAAGAAAAAAAAAAAACCATATATTTGTGTAATTTTCCCTCTAATCAAACAAAATGTGACTAAGAAAAATTAAGAAGGTGATGAACTTACTTAATGAACCTGTTATATGCAGAAGGAACACGCTGTCTCTTCTCTGGGGCTGCATATTTATTCATCATAGATTTAGAATTTTCCATGAACCAAAACAAAACAACAAAAAAAAAAATCTTATGATTAATTATTAACCCTAGATTGACTATAGGAAACAAATATATCACAAAATTGAGCCTTAGATACTGTGTAACATTCCTTACACCTATCTACAATATTACATTTTCAGCCTAATATTAAAAAGTTTAAAAATTTTCCTATTTTTAATTTTATTCTTTTTTTTGTTACCAATTTTACTTTAATTTTGAAATTGAGTATTAATTATATTCTGTTGTTTAAAACTGAAAAACTATAAAATTTTATTATTAATATAAATAAAAAATAGTTTTCAATTTGTTTTCTCTCTTTCCTCTGCCCATCCTATTTCTTTTCAGAGATCTTTTCAAATCTTAGACAATTTCAAGTCCATCACCAGAGGATGATTAGAAATCAGATGAGGAAGAACAAAATATAGGAGGAAATTCCAGTTGGGGGAAATATGTATAAAAGAAAAGAAAATGAAAAGGTTGAAGTTTGAAATTATATATTTTTATTTTATTTATGATAAAATATATATTCCTTCCATCTCGCATATTAATTTCTTTTTTAATATATTTAAATTTAATTATTTTATTTCCTAATTCAAACTACATACTTTAACATTATAATAATATTCTCATTATATCTCATTATAAAATGTGTTGGAAAATATAAAAATTAATTAAGAGATATATAATGTAAGTGAATTAAGAAGGTGAAAATGATTAAAATAATAAATGAATTAAAATAATAAATAGATTAAAAATGTTAAAATGGTTAAAAAATTACTTAATAATCATATATTTTGTATTTAATAAGTTTATTGTGGAACAAAGGTAATATATTTTTTTCAATTTTGATAAATATCTTTAAAAATTATATATGGTAAAATTAAGTGAAAAATTCAGATATTTTTAATAATTAGGCTTTTTCTCCCTTTCCTTATAGAAGTTGCAATGAATGTTAGGCTATGTGCCATCTCAAACTTCTAAATGCATGATATATATATAGTCAATGGCAGATTGTAGGATGGATACATTTCTTGTTAATATTAAGTTCTTGTTTGCTTAACTAGTTTTTCGTTTTGCGAATATATCTTAAAAGAATAACTAACAAAATTAAATGAGTCGTTTTTATTTTTTAAAAAAAAAAAGTTAACCAAACAAAGCCTAAGTAATAAATGTAGTTGTCCTTATGGTACATTCAACTTCTTTTTAGATAAAAGACTGTCAAATTTTGTTAAACAAAACCACCTAATTGAATTTCCAACTAAAAAAATAAAACGATTTCTCGTTATTGAAGTAAAATGACTCAGCTTTATACTTGGGTATTGCTTTCAATTTTAATAACTTGTTTTGATGAAGTTTTGTTAGTATGCCAGATAGGACACTGCCATTGAAAATAAATAGTCTGTTACAAATTTTTATGTAAAGTCAACATCTTGGATTGGCTATGAATAGAGGGTAAAAACACATATTTTTTTTTTATGCCCTTTTAAAGAGTGATTGTGTTAGTGAGTAACTCATTTACATAACTAGCCTTGAAGAGATTATTTACTCTTTCTCAGTTTTTTTGTGAAGAAGCAACACTCTCAAAAATTTCTAATGTTCTCTATATCATAACTTATATATATGTATATAGGGAGAGAGAGAGACTTACGGCGGATGGGAGGCATTCTAGGTGGCTCATGATCTGCAGATTCAAAGGCAGCAACCTTGTTGCATTTGGAAGATGACCCACAATCCTTGTTCAAATCTTCTGAATTCAAGTGCACTTTCTGTGACTGTGTTCAAACATATTAGAGAAAGTACAACATCTAACTATTTATTTTTATTGTTCGTTAACTGTGTTAGTGTAGATTCTTTTTAAAAAAAAAAATAAAATCTCAAAGGGATATAAAAGTTTGAATTTCTGAAATGCTGCAATACAAGATAAACATTCTACCATTAAGTTATACTCTACTATAAAAAAGCAAAATAGAATTTCAACCTCCAATCACCTACACTAGCTACCAGCCAAGCAAAACAAGGATTAAACAAGAAGAAGCCTTTGATGGCATTTATAGATTAGGATAATAAATAAATAAATAAACAAAAAATAAAAATACAGAAGCAGAAAACTTTTGAAAAGATGAGGAAAAACAAGTCAAATCAAACTGAATGAGCAATAATTATGTTATATAATTCTCTTGAAAGCCAGAAGATGTTATCTGTTAACAATAGATAAAGGGAAAACTTCATAAATAGAAAACAAAAAAAAAACAAAAACAAAAACTGTATTATATTTCCTTGTTACATGTAAATTCTTGTTCAGAATTAATGTATAAAATAGACAGAGTTAGGCATAAGAATGTCCCTTAAGGGAAGGGTCAAAAGAAAAGGGAAAAATCATATATACCTGCGAATCTTGAAGAGGAAATGTCTGAAGTGAAGCTCCCATGTTCACAGACAGTAAATTGGCACAATGCCCACATCTAACAGTCACGATAGTGAGCAAATTGTTGCTTGGAACATTAACCTGCCAGCAAAAAATAACAATTTCTAAACAATAAACTTCACTTCTTTACTATATATATTCACATATCTCTCTCTCTCTCTCTCTTTCTTTCTTTTTTCTCATTCTCAAATATACCCACTTGTTACAACATGTAGAAACCCTAGCTACCATTATAAATCCAGCATTAACTAACTATATATCCATCTAGGTAGAGTTAGTTTCTTATAATTTCAGCTTTAAGTTATATCCAAGTTGGACCAATATCTATATAAGATAAATTGATAAGGCAACAAGAAGTAGCATTGCATGCATATACTAAAACTAATTAGTTTAGAGAGTTGTAAACAAGTAACTAAAACCACAACTATATATATTTTGTCTGTATTTTTTGAGCTTACAGACTTCGCTTAGCTTGTTTATATCTGATTTCAACATTGAACCAGTACTCATAAGGGAACACATCTATGTATTTTATTGCTATTGTTTGCATTCGCAAACTTCACTTCCATGTAAGTGTATATCTGACCTGAGTATTGACCCAAGTTCGAATTCACTCCTCCAATGCTATAAATACACATCCATAAACATAGAACATCGTAATAGTTTTGAAAATTCTCATCGGATTAACAAAATAAGAAAAAGAAAATAAGTTTCCAGCAACAAAGATAGAGAAGAAGAGAGGAAAAGAAAGATATAGAAAGAGGAGAAGTAGAAGAAAGAAGCAAAAAATAAATTTTTTTCTCATAAATATTTTGAGATATTATTCGTTGATTTAGATCTAATTGGTGATAAGCTTTAGAGAGAGAATTGTTATTTTATCTATGTAAAGATCGAATACACTTGTTCCCAGTTATCACTAACCTCTTAGACACATCACATGGGTAATAACTATAGGGAATTGACAAACTATAATTGTAATTTAAAAAAAAATTCCTTCCTTTCGGTGGTTCCTGACTTTTTCTCTCCTGACAAAGTATGCAATAGAATGATAAAAGATTAAAAAAAAAAATTAGGCAACAATCTCCCAGAGAAAGAGAGAGAGAGAGAAAGGGACATGACGGGAACGGAAACCATAAAGACTGTGACCAGTAAACACAGCTATCAATAGAGGGCAATGAATAAAGAGAGATTGAAATCATTTTACTGATCTTTGTGCACTGCTTATAGGATCTCCATTTCTGAAAAAGAGTTACTATTATACGTTGATAGAGAAGAGATACAAGAAAAGGAGAGAATTTTTTCTTTTAACAGAGAATTATTATTATGAAAACAAAGGGGGAAGGGATTGAGAAAGAGAGACTAAAAAGCAAAATTAATTTCTCAATTGATTAATTGATTCTCTCTTTCTCATTCTTCATTTGTTATATATTGTTACACTCAATTTTTCTTGTAGAAACAAAGAGAAACACTTTCTTTTGTACTATAAGACAAAATCCTTAAAATATGCAAGAAAACTTGATGATAAAATTTTTTGGTGATGAAAATTGGTTCTTTTTCAGTGCTTTAGTAAGCAGCAACAGAACCACACACCTCCAAGAAAGAGAGAGATCTTGAAAAATTTACTAGTGATGATAGATTAAAGATCATACCTAGTCTAATGAATGTAAAATGGAAAGCCATATGGCAATAGTTACAGGCTTATAGTAGAATGTCATATGAAAAACTGTTCAAAATTTCTGCAAGGCTGAGAAAGAAAATACAAAACAAAAACTTTTCCGTTCCCCTTTGAACCAATGAACTGGTAATAAGAACCCTTAAAGCTAAATATAGCCCTAGTAAAAAAATAGCTCATCAGCAAAAACATTTTGGGGTTGCTCTTCTTTGTAAGTATTTGGAATTTTTGTATACCTATCTTGTATTAAATAAGCTATTTATAGCTTATTTAATTAGTACATCATCAATGGAATGATAATAATCCATATTGGCTGTGATAAATTCTACTAGTTCTTCATTTCATAGCCTCTCTCTATAAAGCTCTCACTACCCACATCTATATGATTCAAGATACAATAATTACTCTTAATTTTGATCCATTTTCGAGGCTTGGGAGCAAAACTCAGTTAGAATTGGTCATAAAATATGATATAATGGAGAGATTCTTGAGGTATTTTCAAGTAAATACTTGATCCAAGAATGTTTAGAAAAGGAAATTATACAAAAACAATAAAAAAAATATTATAAAAATTGGGTCATAAAAAACCCAAGATCTTTGTTTGTATACTCTCACCACTAGTCTTTTCAACTGAATTCTACTACACGGTGGCATGTTCAGTTCAGTACTCTGACGGAGAGCATATGAGAGATAGATAGAAAGAAAGAGAGAGAAGAACCCATGGATGTTGGTTATGAAAAAGAGAAGATTATATATATATATATATATATAAAAGAAAAAGGAGGAGAGAGAGATAGAGAGAGAAGTGTAGCTGTTTACCGCTAAAACGGTGTTGCAGAAGTTGCAGTGAACATAACACACACGTTCAGAAACCAAGTCCAATGACATCTTTTAATGCTTAAAAATTGTTGTTGCTGTAGTCGGTATAAGGCAAGACTAGATCAAGAAGGGAATCTTTAACAAGAGAGAACCCAAGCGAATAAGAAGGTATAGAGATCAGGAATTTTTTTTTATAAAGAAAATGGGTACAAAAACAAATAAGGAAGATAAGAAATTGAAATTATTATAACTTATTACGAGAAGAAAGAGAGAGAAAAATAAAAGAAACGTACAAAAATAATGTGAAAGATGAAGATGGGACTAGACTGGTCGGGCAAAACTGGGATGGAAGTGGGGTGTTAGTGTTTTCTCTTTTTATTATTTTTCTTTTTTATATATAAAAAGAAAGTCAGGTTAAGATTTATGAAGAGAGAGAATAAGATATGTATGTCTGTGAGAGTTGGGTGTGTTATGATTGAGAGAATGAGTGGGTGGGAGTCATCCATTTCTAACCATCCTCTCTTTCTGTAGCGGACGAGGGGGGCGAGATATTTATGCTTTGGAATGTTTAGGGAAGAGAGAGAGAGAGAGAGAGAGGGTTATACTTGTACAAGGTTTTTTCTGGTGATAATTGTTTATTAGGTTTTGTTTGTTCTTTTATTAATTATCTCTCTTATTACTTTCATCTTATTATTATAGCCTTTAATTAACTTTTGACATGATCATTACATCTTAACATCCCAAACCATAATGTGTCTGTTGATGTAAAAGTACTTTTGATAATTAGCTCATTTCCCTCGTTAATTTTGCAGATAGTGAGTTACAATCAAATTAATAATTAATTAATCGTCTTTTGAATTTTATTTTATTTTTTTTGTTACTGCTATGAGGGGGGTTCTAGCTAGGTAACTATTTAGAGACTTGGGTGTGTGCCGTTTGCTTTGCTTTTTGGCTCATTTGCTAAAAGCATATATAGGTAGGTTGGAGTAGTTCATAGGCTGCAACCTAAAGTAAGAGAGACTTGGAAATCATTCTACTTTAAGTTTAATCCAACTTCAAGTTTAGGTATATATATATATAAAGGCTAAAAATTCAGAATTTGAAATAATGTCATAAGTTTATCAATATCAATGGCTTAATAGATAAATTTACCCTTAATTTTCTGTGTTTTTATAATTATATTCTATTATTTTTTTTATCAATTCTACTTTAATTTGAAAAATTAGTTGCATTTTTATCCTAATTTACAATTGTAAGAACAAATATTTTATTAATTAAAAGGCCAACAAATCAAAGTAATTCTTAAATTTATTATATCATATTATCAATTTAATAATTCAACTTTTCAACTTTACAAATTTAATTAAATTGAGTTATCAATTAATTTAATTGTTGGTAGTTTACTAAATTTATAAAGTTATAGAACTTAATTAATTTTTATTGAATTTTAAAGATTAAATTGATATTGTAATATAATAAGGTCTAAGGTCAAAATTACTTTTACCCTTTAAGTTAATATGAAATTATTATTATTATTATTATTATTATTATTACTACTACTACTTTAAATTTAATTTTAGGATAGTATTGCAACTAAATTTTTAAATGTAAATAAAATATAAATATAAATATAAAAATATGCAAAATTTAAAATAAATTTATTTATTAAGTCAATATCAAATGATAAATAATATTATACAGTGTGTGTATATATATCTATATAGTACTTAGATTTAGTTGGAGACACTTTTCAGTTGATATTAATCCCAATAACTATAGCACAAGTGTTTGGTAATCAATTCAAATAATAAATTCTTAAGTATTTAAACGTTTTCAATTGTTGATTGATTATCGTAACATTCTAATTATTTGAATAATTT
The DNA here is from genome assembly GCA_948193065.1 of Aleurites moluccanus. Classification (NCBI taxonomy): domain Eukaryota; kingdom Viridiplantae; phylum Streptophyta; class Magnoliopsida; order Malpighiales; family Euphorbiaceae; genus Aleurites; species Aleurites moluccanus. The sequence goes on along the minus strand of CANXYC010763590.1, from coordinate 15,898 downwards.
TTAAAATAGTTTAGCCTAAATTGTCCTTGCATGATTATTTATTAATAATAAAGTCTTATATGTAGATATATAATTTTTTAGCACTTTAAGTTCGAGTTAAATAATAAGGCATTAATTATGAAGATGCAAAATGAAGTTACTTTTCGAGAAGTTGATTAATTGGAAAAAAAAAATGAATTTTAATGTTTTACTTAAAATGGTTTTTTACATTAAAATAAACAAGTGAGATTGTTAAGTGTTTGTGACTTGTAATTAAGGATTTAATTTAATATTTTAATTAGTTTTGAATTTTAAAAATTTAAGGTGTTATTTAGATGAATTCTATGATATCTGTATCCTAGTATTGCATAAAATTCAATTTTAATAATAAAATAATAAATTAAATAAAAATTTATTGAAATTGGGAACAATAGAATGGTTAGAGCTATATATATGCATATAAATATTTTTATGATAAATAAATATATTTAAAAAAAAAAAAGAGAGAAGAAAAGTACTTGAAATGAAAGATGAGAAGATATTTTTTATTGGAGTGAAATTGGAAGTGTCAAAATAGAAAGGAATAAAATGAGCAACGAGGAGAATGGTGGATCAATTTGGAATTTTCTAGATATGTGTGAGGTGGAAACATATTATTAGGTTATAAAAAAAATAAAAAAAATATCACGTTTTAAATTTAGAACACAACGATTTTAGAATATTGGAATGACTTATGTTACCAACACTCGTAGAATCTCTATTATTCTGTCTATTCAATTTTGTAGTATCACATCCTTTCATCATCATACTATATCAATCCATTTCCAATCCATTTGTCCATTCATATTTCTAACACACACACACATATATATATATAATATTCCATTATTTAATGTTAGATATTCAGTGATGATACTAGTACAAACCATTCTAATATTACCATGAAATAATCTACAATATAAAATAGATAATATGTGAAAGAATTGTTTATGATAAAGTATGGTCCTAACTGAGAAAGAAAGAAATCTTTGGAATCACTTTTACTCTATTTTGAATTTGAAAAATATGAAACAACTAAAAAAATAAGTATATAATACTTAGTGAGTCATAATTATACTAATATACAATTAGATTAGATAGTCCCAGCAATGAGCATAAAAAGATCAAAGTAAAGTTACGCAATAAATGGGTCAAAAAATAGCAATAAAAGAGTAAAACAATTCAATCCAGCCAATCAATGGTCGATCATTTGATAAATGAAATAAATAGCAAATCATGATAGATATTGGGCCTGTAAATGTATAATAAATATCTACAGTCCAATAGCTTATCCAATCCAGTATAGATGACATAAAGTTGATCAGACCTTATGGTTAGAACAATAACCCCTTCCTAGCAAGGGTCCTAATATAAATATAATACATTATGCACAATGTGATAGTATTTACCTGCTATCCCATCGGAAGGTAACTCTGTCGTAAAGGCACAAAAATAAAGCAATGAAAATTCAATATAGAAGCCAATGAGGAATAGAATTATAAAAAATAATATCCATCAATCAAGTAACCAATAAGCCTTTTATAATTACAATGAACAAGTAATGAAATAGCAAACAAGTAAACATATGATTATGGTAATGAAATAATAATAATTCAACAATGAACCAATATAAGGCTTAAGTAATAGGAATGTTAGTGTAGCAAATCTATGCTGGCGAAATGGATACTCAATTGCATTAGCGAAATTGATACTCAACGATGCTGGCGAAATTGATACTCGTTAGTGACAAAAAGAACATAGCTTAAAATTGGTTGAAATTGAAAGCAAAAATTCAAAGAAATTCTTCAAGTAAGGTTCATATTGAAACAAAAAGGAGATTTTCATATATATATATATATATATTATAATCATCATATGAGTCATATTTAATAAAAAAAAGTAAAAGAAGTTAATTTACCTCAAGTTGATACAAAACCCTAATTTTAGCTCCTTTGATTAATTTGATTTTCCTTTAAGTTTTTTGTTGGAATTTTAGTGTCTATTAGGTATTTAGGTTTACAATTAGGTGTAGGTTTAATTTGATTCAAGGTTGAATTGAATTTGATGGGTAAAATTTGATGAAAGAAAGAAAAATGAAGGGAGAGGGGAATGAGAGTAAGGTTCGGCCACCATAAGAGTAAAGGAAAAAATTGGCCAAATATTTTCTAAGTATACTTTATATATTTTAGGTATTTATACTTTGGCTCCTCAAATTTTTGATAATTATAAATTGACCCACAATTTTCTTTATTTACACTTTGAGCCCATTTGCACTTTTGACACTAATACTTTCCATAATTTTCATTTCACATTCAATTAGGATTCCATTGATATTTTCATATAATTCTATTTTTAGTAACATATTTAGGGTCCTAAATTATAGTTTTAGGAATCAAATTGCTCATTTATAGCTTATTTATTTAATTAAAAATCTTATACTAAGTAATACTCATTTAGGGTCCTATATGTAAATATAAAATTTTTTAAGGTGTTACACTCTACCCCTTTAAATAAAATTCGTCCTTAAATTTTAACTATACATACCTCACTACTGGAACAAATGTAGTTATCTATTTCGCATATCCCTCTCACTTTCCCATGTATATTCTTCCATCAAATGATTTCTCCATAATACTTTAATCATTGGGATTTGTTTATTCCGTAGTTACCGAACTTGATGATCCACTATCTTAATGGGCATTTCCTCATGTATCTTCATCTAGCTCAATGGATTGTGATTGAAGAATATGTAATGGGTCTTACATATATTTTCATAGCATTGATACATGATACACCGGATGCACATAACTTAAATTTGGAGGAAGTGCCAATCGGTAGGATATATTGCTGACCTTATCCAGTATCAAGAACGGTCCGATGAACCTTGGTGAAAGCTTTCCTTTCTTACCAAATTGTATTACACCTTTCATCGGTGATATCTTTAAGAACACATGATCACCTACTAAAAAGTGTACATCTTTTCGTTTCGGGTCCACATAGCTTTTTTGTCTACTAAAAGCAGTTTTCATTCATTCCTTGATGATAAAAACTTTCTCCATTGTCTCTTTAATCAAATCAAGACCTTCCAAATGTCTTTCCTCTAATTCTACCCAACAAACAAGCAATCTATATTTTCTACCATATAGAGTCTCATACAGTGCTATTCCGATGGAAGAATGATAACTGCTGTTGTAGGTAAACTTGATCAATGGCAAATATTTATCATAATTCCCTTCAAAATCAAGTACACATAATAGTAGCATATATTCCAATGTTTGAATCATATGCTTTGTTTGCCCTTCAGTTTGTGGATGAAAAGTTATATTGAAATGCAACTAGGTTCCCCATGATTCTTGAAAATTTTGCTAAAATCGAAAAGTAAATTAAGTTCTCCGATATGATATAATAGTTAAAGACATATCATGCAGCCGTACAATCTTATCAATATATAACTGGATATACTGGGCGGGTGAATAACTAGTTTTCACCTCCAGGAAGTTAGCTGATTTAGTTAAACGTTCCATTATTACCCAAATGGAATCATATCCCTAAGGTGTTCTCGGTAAGTCCACAACAAAGTCCATAGTTACCTGTTCCCATTTCTACTATGGTAACTCTATCTTTTGTAGCAATTTTGATGGTTTCTGATGTTCAAATTTCAAATGATGGCATGCTAAGCATGTAGACACAAACTTAGTCACATTCCGCTTCATATTCAGCCACCAATAATGTTTCTTTATGTTGTGATATATTTTAGTTACCCCGGGATGAATATTATATGGGGTATAATGTATCTCCTTCATAATTTGCTCCCTTAATCCATCTACATCTGGTACACATAATGATTATCCACGTTTTAACATACCATTATCAACTGCAAACTCATAAGCTTTCCCGACTTGGACATCTTCTTTTAGCTTCACTATATGTGAATCCCTATCTTGTGTAGCTTTAATTTCTTCAACTAACAATGGTTTTATATGAAATTGAGTTATTAGAGCCTGATTTCGATCATGGATCCCCAATTCTAATTGAACTTCCATATCAAATAACTCTTTCATCTCTTTAATTAATGGTCTTCTTAAAGTTGCAATGTGAGATAGATTTCCCATAGACTTCCTGCTCAATGCATCAGCCACTACCTTAGCTTTTTCGGGATAGTATATTATCTGGCAGTCATAATCTTTAAATAGTTCAACCCATCTCCGTTGCCGCAAATTCAAGTCTTTATGCTGTAGGCTATATTCTAGACTCTTATAATCAGTATATATCTCACATTTGTCCCCATATAGATAGTGTCTCCATATTTTAAGTGCAAACACTACAACTGCCATTTTCAAATCATGAGTCGAATAATTCTTCTCATGCTTCTTTAACTGCCGAGAAGTATAAGCAATTATCCGTCCATTCTGCATTAGAATGTAGCCCAATCCTACTCTAGATGCATTACAATATATTGAAAATCCACCCATTCCCGATAGTAAAGCCAATACTGGTGCTGTTGTAAGGCATGTCTTCAGTGTTTGGAAACTCCTCTCACATTCACCAATCCATTGAAATTTCTCCTGTTTCCTTGTCAACTTAGTTAATGGAGCATCTATTTTGGAGATGACAAATCTCCTATAGTATCCATCCATACCCAGGAAACTCTGTACTTATGTCACATTAGTTGAGTGTGGCCACTTTGCTATAGCTTCCACTTTTTTTGGATCTACTTTAATGCCATCTTCTCTTACCACGTGCCTAAGAAAGCATACTTTAGTGAGCCAAAACTCACACTTCGATAATTTAGCATACAGTTTTGTCACGTCCCACTTTTGGGCTGTGACGGTTCTAGGGAACGGGTAGACTTAAGGTCACTGGAAACCCGTAGAACCCATGAACAATTCATTTATCAATCATTCTATCAATATTAATTCATTAATCAATACTTAAATCCTATTTATTACTTATAATTTTTTACAGAAAAATTGTCAGAGTTTCCTTTGTAATTTTAATCTTAATCCCGACCCAAAACCGAGTGTTTCAAAAACTACACAGCTTGTACTAAAATTATTTTTACACTCCCAGTCATTTGCCATCCTTATACCCTCAACTTCACAATTCAATAAACATACATGCCACTTCTAAATCTCTTTTAAAACATATAAATATTATTTTAGCATTTTCAATATAACTGTCTCTATCATTTCACTATCATTGTCATTATCAATCATTAAACATTACACATTATAATTTTTTTTATGTCACTGAATTATCAATTATATCAATGTTTATATATCATTATAGTCCTCAATCATCTAATTATACATAGTAACATAGAGCTCTAAAAGTTGACACTCACGACCTTTAGAGAATAAAATTCTACCTTGATGTACTTGACATTCCAAGAAGGAAAAGAAACTGACTTGGAATTAGCCTTCTCTATCTTATTCCTATAAAAATTATAAACCACAATAGGGTGAGTATAAAAATACTAAATGAGAATGTATACATCATTAAGCATGAGATAAAAGTATATAATAATAAAGGTTATCAATGGAAGTCAAGTATCAACAAATATAATGAAGAATATCAGTATATTCAATTTGCTTGTCAAAGATTAATTAATTTGCATACCAAATGTCTTTGGAGTTTGGAGCAGGTAACAATCAAATTGATAAAAGATTGGCCATCAACGGTAAACAATAAGATATAGCTTGAAACCAATGAACATGTAAGCATTACTTATATCATGTAGATAAGATAGATAAAGGGCCAGAACAGTATGGACTATATGTAAACATATAGTCAACCTCATATCAGTAAGCATAAGACTGATCAGGTCTTATGGCTAGGACCAATAACCCTTCCCAGCTAGGGTATCAGTAAACAATGTACACATTGCCGACAATATGCTCTGTCAAATCCATATGTAAAATAGGTCAATGGAAATCAATAACAATATCAAATATTCATTAGGAACATTATGGTATAATAGCTTTCGATCGATACACATGGGTTTAAGTGTCAATCAATGTCAATACATTTCATGAATCATGTATCGATTTCTTTTCTTGATACAAGGGTAACAATTAACAATAAATATCATGGTATATGGTTAAACATTTGGTGTGCATACTTTTAGGAGCAATTCAGGTACATAATCAATCAAGAACAATAGGCATTTCAATATCAATAACAATCAATGGATATGGATAATTTCAATATTTAAGAATGATCAACAATATCAATGAGGAATTTAACCAAGAAGGAAACATGTTCATTGGGTCAACAAATCAAAACATGGGTATGCATAATAATGTATATATTACTCACCTTGCTAATATCTTTACTTTCCACTCTTCACTTCTCTATTTTGATCTTCCACTTATATCTTCTTCAATATTTGAAGCTATACATTAATTTAAACATTAACAATAAGTATTCATCTATATATTATACATAAATATTCAATTTAGTTTAATAAATTTCCATTTATTCTTATACTTAGGGTTTTTAGCCTAACAACTCTCACTCATAAACCTCATTCTAGCAATTTAGACATTTCTGTCTCTAACTTAATGTACACTTATCCAATTGCATTGATTATTTTTCCTACTTAAACTAGACATATTAGGGTCTAACATATCTAAAATTCAGCAATATTCAAGTTCTACATATCATATGGTGTCAGTTTGAACTTAACCCTACTGCCAACCCTGCTGCCTGCATTCTGCCTGAAATCTTATTTTGGCAAATACTGTTCTTTTGATAATAACTCAATCAATACTTAATCAATTACTGTAATTCCTTTTCCTATCAAAAATAGACATAAAAATATAATATATTCAAATTTTAGAATTTTTGGATCATGTCACGACCCATTTCCAGATCACGACGATCCTAGGGCACGAGAGATGCCAATAGCGACCTGCAGCCGTAGAACCCAGTATCACATGTATAATCTATAAATCACAATATATTATCCATTTTAGTTAATTATCATCCATTCTGTTATTCTGTAATTGATTTTGTAATTTACTGGAAATGGCTGTAACAATCCATATCTCATATCATATAAACATCATATAACTCATATATCATCAAATATCATATATATATGTTCATTTCCTAGCTAACCCATACATACCCCATGGAGCAGCTAGATTATGAACATTAAAATAATAATCCAAATTAGAATATATACATCAATAATGCTGGCAGAAATCCCCGGATGACAAACGACAGGATTCTGCACTTTACTCCTCTCCTGAAATGGGTAAACAAAGAAAAGGTGAGTATATAAGATACTCAGTGAATCTATATACATCAATAAATAAACAGTAGGTAGTAAAGGGACAATGGTGCCAATAAGTCAAATACAGTATACATAATCAATATCAGGTTACAAAATAGCCAAGGAATAAAATATAAGCTCGGTATCGTATGGAAAGACAGATAAAGGGATGAACTGTATGAAATCATACAATCTCCAGTAATCAGTATGGACCATATGCGAACATATAGGTCTCCAGTAGTATATCAATATCAGTGAGCATAAGAATAATCAGGTCTTATGGCCAGGACCATAACCCCTCCTAGCTAGGGCATCAGTAATACAATGTGCACATCACCGATAGTATTTTTCCACTACCCTGTCGGATCGGTAGCTTTATCAAGCCACATAAGGATCAATATCAATAAGCAACATATCAATGGATACCATTATGCAACAATGGCATCCTCCATATCAATAAACTCAATATCAGTCAATCAATTATCATTGAGATCAATGGCAATGCTATAGGTGACATATAATCAATGACAAATGGTTTGGCAATTAAAAAAGACATGGAACAAAAGTTGGCTCGGCGAAGGAAAATGGTAGGCCAATTGGCATGCCAATGTCGCTGGCGACAATGGCATTCAAATGTTAGGCTTATGGAATGCAAACAATAGGCCAAAGACAAATGAACTAGACATTTCATCAAACACAGGATGGGCATACAATGGCAAGCCAATAGGTTAGGTTAGGGTGCAAAATTGACTTGCCTAATTCAACCAGCAACAAGCCACATTTGTAATAACAACATAGGCATTAAAGAAACAATAATAAACAACATAAAAAGGGATCAAATTGGCTATGAAAAACAAGGCAAAATCAAGCAAAAATAAGGCATAGTGAACAGTATTCAAGGTTCGGCCAAGGTAGCACTTTCACATATGGTTTCCATTTTCAATTTCAGCAGAATAGACATGTTAAAGGATGCATATAAGATTCATCTAAACTTCCAAATAGCTTTGGAAAATTCAATTCCACCCAAAATCACCAATGGAACCAAATAGCACACCTTTGTCAAACTCCAATTCTACACCAAACCAATCATCAATTAGTTACCTATTCACATCCAATTAACATATTCTAACATCAATTAACATAATCTAACACTAAATCATTAAACCACTTTCTTACAACTTCAATTTAGCTAGGAAAATTAGGGATTTCTAACAATTTGCATCAATTGATGTAATCTAACAAAAAACCCATCTAATTCAACCTTAGAATCATCCAAATAAACCATTAAAACAAACAAAACAACTTCTTACCTTAATGGAGTGATGAACCCGAATTGAAGAAGCCACCAAATCCTTAGGTTCCTTTGCTTTATCCTATAAATTGATGATGAAATTAGATAGAACTAGGTTTAGGCTCAATTTTTCTATGAATTACTTAAGAAATTTTGTAAGAATTGAAGAAGAAAATGGAGGAAGAAGGGAGCAATGGTGGTTCGGCCACTTTGAAGAAGAAGGAAAAGTTGTCAAATTTTTGCTAAGTATTGATTATATAGAAAAATCATATTGGCAAATTACAACTAACACCTCCAACTTTCATATATCACACTTTGGTCCAAAATCTTCTGTAATTTATTTTGACAATTCTGTCAGGATTTGGATTTCAATGTGGGGAGTCAATAAGCTTATTTTAATTTATACTTATTTATAAAAATAGTTCCAGAGTCATTTTGTAACTCCGACGGACCCATTTATACCATTCACCTTAAAGTTCCTTATATTTACCATTTTGCCATTGGTTACTTTTTCAGTGTTCCTAAATGATTTTCACTTCTTTCTTTTTATCAAAATTACACATGTATTATGGTGATCTTTTAACCCCTGGTCAACTTTAGAAATTCTTCTATTGACCGGACTACTAATTTCTCGGCAGTGTTCCCGACACCGCCGCTTTCCAGAAAAGTAACTAGTTCGCTTTCTAACTGTGTCTCTAAAATTATTTTCCATCATTTAAAGACTTTTGAACCATATACTGAGAACTAATTCATGCATGTGAGTTATAACTTTCTAGGGTATTATAGATCACTGATCAATTATTAGTGAATTTTCAAAGTTAAATTGCTGCCTTGAAATCTCTATCTAGACATACCTTGTTTCCATGCCTATAATTAATTTTGTACTCATCCAATTACAAAACTATTTTTCAGTCATTTAGATCACACATAAAAGATCATCTTTAATGTTTAATACTTTCTCTGATTCAGAATTTAAGGTCCTTATATCTATAGAATCTTGTAACCTATATTCTGTTAAACAGTCATTCTGGGCAGTTTACACTTATGACCTAATATCTCATAAATCACAAATACAATTAAAAAAACTTTTACAATACTATATATAAGATATAAATGAACACTTTTCATGTTGAACACTTCTTCTAATTCTATCTCTATCATTATATACAATAAAAAAATAGTAGCTTTTTCTAGAAAACCTAATTCTGGGCCAGTCACAGTTTTTAATCAATAACTCTTTCCTCAATTTGAATTTTCCAAATTCCTTTTACATATATATAACTAACATATTTATATACAACTTTCATGTTTTAACTATCTTCAAATTCAGTCATTCAAATTTTGGATTATTGCCTATAGATTACTGTTTCAACACAGATTCAAAATCCCTTTTAAATCCCAGCTCATCTTCAACCTCTTTAGCTCAAATAACTCAAATATTTACCAAATAAAATTATTGAAATCTTAAATTAAACTAAAAACTGAAGTTTAAGGACATTACCTTAAGTTAAACTCTTAGATTTCATCCTCCTTGATCCCTCCAATTGCTTAAATTTCAAACTTTCTATTAACTATCATCATCAAGCTTCTTTCTTCCATTAGTCTTTCCTAGACTTTTAGTTAAATGATTTCTATGAAATTTTAGGAGTAATTCTTTTTTTTTTCCTATATGAGTGGTTTGGCCTCCCTAAATCAAATAGATAGCTTTCTTCTATTCTATTTATATAAAAAGCTAATAGAAATTATAAGGAAGAAAGAATTTAGAAGAAAATTCTAGAAACAAAACAATTGTCAAATTCTTGTTAAACTTAAGAAAATATCATCAAAATATTTTTTGTCCCTTTTTTAGAATATGCAGCCGGCCATTCTTGCTTTGTTCTAGAATGGGTGGGTCCCACACCTTGAATAATTATACTTTGGCCCAAAATTTTTCTTATTTGCATTTTTGATCCCAAAACTTTCTGTAATTTATTCTGTCTATTCTGTTTAGATTCAACCTCAAGTGTGGGGAGTGAAATACCTTATTTTAAGTTGTTCTATCATTTAAAAATAGTGCTGGGTCATTTCTAGATCTCAGACAATGGATTTTCAAAATTGCCCCCAAAGTTGCCATTATTTATAATTTTTCCATTACTCTTACTTTCAATGTTTCAAAGTATTTTTCAACTCTTTCTTTTCACCATAATTTCACATAAAATTAACTTATTTTATTCCCCCAAGTCTGGGTAAAAAATTCTTAATTTAGCCGGACTGCTATTTTCCCAGTAGTGTTTCCAACACCGACGATTTCTGGAAAAGTATTTCATTTGTATTCTAACTGTGTCTCTAAAATTATTTCTGATCATTTCAATGCTTTTAAACCATAAAGTGAGAATCAATTGATGCATACAAGAAGGGCTTCCTAGGGTATTACAAGTTTATGCTCTCGTAGTGTCTGTAATACAAATCTCAAATGATCTTCATTCTCCTCCTTGCTTTTTGAATCGAGAAGTATATCATCAATGAACAAGATAATAAACTTGTCCAAGTATGGCTTGAATATCCAGTTCATCAAATCCATAAAAGTAGCTAGGGTATTGGTTAACCCAAATGGTAGCATTATACACTCATAATGATTATATCGGGTTCTGAATGCAGTCTTTGGTACATCTTCTTTCCGAATCCGTAACTAATGATACCCCGATCTAAGATCAATTTTAGAAAAATAACAGGCTCTTTGCAGCTGATAAAATATATCATCAATTCGAGGAAGCAAATATTTATTCTTGATGGTTACTTTATTCAATAGTCAATCATATTCTCAGTGAACCATTCTTCTTCTTAACAAATAACACCAGTGTGTCCCACGGTGAACTACTTGGTCATATAAACCTCTTATCTAGTAATTCCTATAATTGTACTTTCAACTCTTTTAATTCTAATGGATGCATTCGGTATAGTGGAATTGAAATAGGATCAATACTCGAATAAGCATGTATCTCAAATTCAATGTCCTTCTCCGGTGGCAAATCAGAAAGATCTTCAGGAAAAACATATGGGAATTCATTAACAATAAGGATTTGGTCCAATCCATTAGGGGACAATTTAGTATCTGCCACACTCACCAAATATGTTGGATAAACTTTCCATAGAAGTCACTTTGTTTTAATGGATGTTATCAATTTAGTTTTAGTATAACATCTATTACCCTGGTATACAAATTTATCCTGCCCTTCTGGAGAAAATTCTATCCTCTTCCCATAACAATCAATCATTGCATGATGGTTAGTCAATCAATCCATCCCTAATATCACATTCAATTCCAATATCGGTAATTTTACTGGATCCACTATCAATATTCTACCCTCAATCTCCACCTCACATCCTATATACACATATTTTACCTCTATACTCTCACCACTGGGAGTAGATATTTCTAAGGATATTTGCATTAATTATTTCTCTTTACCCAATTTAGATGCAAAATATGGTGAAATAAATGAGTGGGTAGTACCATAATCAAATAATATTCATGTAGGTTCATGCTCAATATTAACTACACCTATCACTGTAGTGTTTGACTTTTATGCTTCCTGGAGATTTATTGCAAATACTCTATCCTGACCCCATCTAGCTAGAGCCTGACTAGTATTGTCACGACCCAACCTGGGAGCCGTGACGGTCCTAGGGTATGGGTATTGCCTAAGCTATCAGTACCACGAAGAACCCAACTATTTATATGATATGGCAAGCAATTCACATAATCAACTCAAATATAACTTAATATTTCTACTGAAATTTCGACAGCATCTCTTCTAATATGAGACTATACCCCGCTGTAGAAAATGCAAACAACACTTCTAATATCACTTTATTATCAACATCCATCTCAACTTCCAATATCAACTCAACACATATATATATATCAAACTATATACATCCATAGCATAGTTTATATGTATAACTAAAAGAAATACAACCACACATATATATGTCCCTATTTAAGTTACAGTACTATGGAATCTCTAATACTATACATATATTTACATATACTATTTAAGACCCGAGTATTACATGGTATGAGTAGCAAAATTCCAAGGCGAGGATAGATAGTGCCAATGGAATTCGAGTCTCATTGCGACCCCGAAAAACAATGACAACTACGGGGGTGAGTATAAAAATACTAAGTGAATCTATATATATAAAAATGCAGTGAATGTTCATAATACCATGTTCGCTCATAATTGACCTGTAGAATCATATAAGATGACAAATAAAAGGTGAAATAGGTTTCCATATAATTATCCAGTGTATGAGTCAACTCTCATATGATATAACAGGATTGGGTCCAATGAAAAGTGCAATCATACTGTAGTAGCACAATCATGCATAATCCAATGTACGTAAGGGATATCACTCCTTACGGCTAGAGAATATGACATCCCTCCCTAGCAAGGGTCCAATGAATACCAGTGTGCATACGGTTGATGGAATTACCCGCTACACCATCGAGGTAGTCCTGTTATAATACCATATGGGTGTCTCCATAAAATAATAAAAATAGCATAAATACAACTCATATAGGGGTGGAACAATCCAATATATATCAATAATAAATAAATAAATAAATTTAGATCAAGTGATAAAAATGGCTGGCGGGCCCAATTACGTTACTGCAATTGGCACTCGCTGTTACGGATCCGTTTTGGGATTTTTGAGTAGTTTCTGGTTAACTATGCTATCAATGGATTCAAGTGGACCATAAAGTACCATTTTAAAGCTTAGGAAAAAATTAGATGATTAGGCCAAGTGGGGGTTCAATTGGATTTTTAGGTTTCATTTTGTAGCCAATCAAAGTTTAGGTCGATTTAAGTCGTTTGAGTGGACTTATTTCGGGGTAAAAATACACTGTAGGTATTTTAGGATATCAAGTACTGGTTTATCATTCCAATTGACATTTTATATGATATATGATATAAGTCATGTATGATTATACATATAAACTCACCTTAAATGCAAACTGTTCACTTTAACCCCCAAAACATGACTCGTAAACCCTAATTGGCTCGTCGCTCGACACTCCCAGCTGGAGTACCCGACGGTTCACCTATTTCTAAATATAACACTTCGATAAGATGTGAAAACATTACACAACACATTATTTATATTAAAAGACATCAAGCATGCACAATTTACACCATAGACATCACATTACACAATTAACACTTTTTCCAATCCTTTATGCATCAAACACATTTCTATCACCACATTTGACTTACATTTCATATATTTATCACTATTATACCAAGTTAAGAACTTATATACACTTAGTTTAATATTCCATATCATACATATACTTAATTACAAGTTTACTTTCCAAGTAACTTATATCAAACATCACTTCCATATCTAAACTCATACATTTGCATTACATACACCATTAATCTATATTCAAACCTTTCCTTCCCAATTGCTTCAACCTAACTCATTAAACCTATAAACTCAATATGGTTCGGCCTAAATGGAAGTTCCTCCATTTCTTCATTTTTCAACACCAATCATTCAAACAACATAAATATACGTCAAATGCATAACATTCAATCATTCAAACCTATTAAACACCAAAGTACCATTTCATTTTTGAACACTACATATTTTGGCCAAATTAGAAAATCAATCAAATGAACTTATTTCCATCAAATGCCTACTAATTCATTACAAACACATCTAATACATCACATTTGAACCAAAACTCCATCAAAATAACACATTTGAATCTTACCTTTTCCAAGTTAGGGTTTCCTTCCAACTTTTTAATTTTCTTTCAACCTAAACACATATTTGTTACAAATTAACATCAAAGAACACCTAAAGATCAAAATTGAACCAAAAGAATGATAAAATCACTTACTTCTTCAATAGTTCTTTGAAATATTTCAAGCTTTGATTTATCAACTTTTCTTGATTTTTCTTTGATTCTAAGGTTATAATTGTGTTTAGAATAATGGAATTAACTAGTTTGAATCAATAAATGAAAGAAAACAACTTGGTTTGATGAAGAATAAGGATGGCCGAAAGTTTGAAAGGAAGAAAGAGAAAGCTTAGTATGAAAATGGCTAAGGTTGAAGAAGAGGCGGGAAAAATCAACCAAAATATCAAGTTTATGATCCTATACATTGATTCTATAGTAAAAATTATGCAACCTAGCTTACTAACCATTCAATTCTTGATCTTTCCATCCAATGGTTTGATTTAGGTTAACTTAAAATGGTTACCATACACTTGCACACATCATATAAGTCCATATACCTTAGAAAAAGACTATACTACCCCTAGTTTGAATTGGATCCCTTTCTGATTAACTTTTCCCGGAGTTATTTCCTACTAGCGTTAATCTTCCAACAATAATTCATATGACCATTATACTTCTATTTTCATATCCTAATATTCTATTTTACCTTCAAATATAATGTTAACTTCCACCAAAAGCTCAAAGGGTGTGAAATGACCATTTTGCCCCTAGTTCATCAAAAACCTAATTTTACCCGATTGCTTCCTAATAGTATTTAAACCTCCTCTATTCATACAATCACATCATATAACATGCATATATGTGTAATTCAAGCATAAACTATTAGTATAGGTGCTCTAAAGACAATCATTGTAGTGATGTTTTTAGAAATATATCAATAAAAAGGAATTATTTATTAATCAGTAATTATTATTGTTTAGAGTAATATTGCATAACTGTTTTATAAAGTCCATGGTATAAATATAGCATAAAGGCATTCATGATATGATCATGATAGTGAGATGCTTATCATGTGTAATTATGTTTTAACCTAAATCTCTCTGGTCATAGAATCAATGAGAATGGACATTATAGATTCGGAAAGACTAGCACATGCGTATACTATTTGATTTGATCAAATCATCTGATCTCATAAAGATGCTAACATTGAGATGTTTAAGTATAGCATGTGGATGCTTACTAGGAGTAGTAATTGTATCGGAGTGATCGCATGAGATAGTCATATGAAAATCTAAACAATGTTAATGACTTATCTCTGTATGAAAATGTACAAATATCCTTAGACTTGAGATGCTTAAGAGTGATCTAGAGTGAAGATGCTATACTTTAATTCCATACCTAGCTCTCCCAAAGGGTCTGCTTGTACGGTGGACATTGGGTATAGTTTGACACACTCGTAGATATTTAAGTAGTCAACAAAGGATATCATAACTCCTGTTAGAAGGAGGGTTTTACTTAAGGCCTCTTGTATGAGAACATTACTGGAAATCTTTGGCCAAAGTGGATAGTACTTAGAGAT
>CANXYC010763542.1:0-11024 GCA_948193065.1 Aleurites moluccanus | reverse complement strand
CCATGAGATTCAGCATCTGCAGAAGCATGTACTGGTAGAATCAAAGACAAGCCACCAGTAGCCAAAGAGGCTTTTCCCCCATTCTTGCCTTTCGGTGGACCAGATTGCTTCTTCTTGGCCTGGAAATCAGCCCACCAATCTGGATACCCTGCAATTTAAAACAGGAATCCTCTGTATGCTTGCTGTTTCCACAATAAGAACACCCTTCGGACTGGACCTGCACACCTGGACGATGACGAGTGCTTGGGTCTGGGGTGTTCAGGCGTGACAATTGAAGACTTGATTCACCCAGCCCCCGTTTTGAGACCATGGCCGAACCAGTGGAGACTCCAATTGGATTGGAGATCATGACAGATTGGCGCATATCCTCTCGATGAACTCATGCATATGCTTGTTCGATGGTGGGAAATGGATCCATCTTAAGAACATCAGTACGAATATTATCCAAGCGGTCATCAAGACTATCCAGAAAAATATAAACCCGATCCTCTTGAACAATTGCATTATAGCACGCAATGTCAACTGGAAACTGCATCGAATTGGGACGTCTGAAATCAATCTCTCGCCAGAGCCTTTGGAGATCATTGTAATATGTCTCTATGGGTCCACCTCCTTGCTTCAATCTAGAGACCTGCCGCTTGAGATCATAAATCTGGGAGGTGTCAAATCCATCATAATATGTAGTTGCCACAGCATCCCACACTGCTTTGGCGGTTGGAAATCGAATAAAGTTGGATATCAATGCCGAATCCATTGAGTTAATAAGCCATCCTTTCACAGTCGAATCGTCTGTCTTCCACTTCCGAAAAGTCGGATCAGTAGAGGATGGTTCCGGAGAACTACCATTCAAATATCCCAGTTTGTCTTTGCCCGAGACGTACATCTCGACAACCTGGGACCAAAGGCAATAGTTTCTACCATCAAGTTTGATGGCAATCTGTGCTGCAGGAGGCTCCACGTGTGATGGTGCGCTCTGTTGGGTCAGGAGCTGCTTCATCGCAACTGTCAGGTCTTCTAAAATTGCAGTAGCAGATGAACCTGCACCTGCTTGTTCAGGAGCAACAATCGACTGATTTTCTGCCATGAAATCAGGCCCTCAAGTCGTCTTGCTCTGATACCATGTGGAGAAAAAGTTTCTTCTGTAATTTGAGAGAAAAATATTCTATTTCTGTACAATTAATTACAGTATATATATACATGATATATGACACCCTAATTAGGAGGTATACAATGAGAAGAATTCCTATTCAAAGAAATAACTTTCTATTCAAGAAAATAACCTTCCTAAATAAAAGGTGACACCCTAATTAGGAGGTATATAATGAGAAGAATTCATATTCAAGAAAACAACCTTTCTAAATAAAAGGGAGCCTAATCAGGAGACAACTCACTTCAACAGATAAATTTCTAGAGATTAGTATAAAAGAAAAAAGAAAGCTTGAAATTGATATTTTTTTTTATTATTTTTAATGGAGTTACATGCAGTTTAATAAAGATAATTAAAAAAAAAAACTGAAGAAAAAGGGAAAAACGGAAGAAATTAAAGCATCCCCTTCTAAATTAAAATTCCTTAATGCTAGTAAACTTATTCTTGGGATGGGCCGCAAGTCTCGATACATGAAGAAAATTACAGATGGGATGGATTCAACCTTTGGAAAATTAAACGTACAAGTCCAAATTTGACTCATGAAATTATCTAAATACCACGATATCCATGTCTTAAGAATGTAAGTTTTTCATGGCGAATGCAAAGGATGGATTAGTGAGACTATAACCTCCATCAACAACCAGATTGAGTCCACTCACATACTTAGACTCATCACTTGCTAAATATAAAGCAGCATTAGCAATATCTTCAGGTTCCAATAGAACATTTTTCAAATTCCCAATTGAAGAAATAAACTCCTCTGCTTCTCTCTTATTACTGATCCCCAATAGATTTTTCATCATTGGAGTTACCACACTAAATGGTGAAATACTATTAACTCTAATCCCATATTTCCCTAATTCCACACTTAAATTCTTGGCAAGACCTACCACTGCATGTTTTGAAGCTGCATAAGCATGTGAAGATTCACCTAAACAAACAGAAACTGCGCTTGCTGTAAAAAGAATACAACCTTTCTTTTCTGGAATCATAACTCTTGCTGCATGTTTGGCTCCCAAGAAAGGACCATAAACATTTACATCATAAACCTTTTTAAATTCTTCATTATCTGAGCCTAAAATGTTTGCTCCTGGACTACCTGATACTCCAGCATTGTTAAACATAATATCGAGCTTTCCATACCTGGAGACGACTGTGTCGACTGCATTTTTAACATCAGAATCGCTTGTTACATCACAGTGGATATAAGAAATGATATCTGGATTGTTAAATTCTTGGCAGAGGGAGTGTCCAAGATCATCTTGAACATCTGCTATTAAGACCTTTGCTCCTTGTGCGACGAATAGTCTAGCTGTGCATTCGCCTATGCCACTAGCTCCCCCGGTTATCAATGCTACCTTTCCTTCTAGCCTGCAGAATTAAGAACGTTAATTTAAATTTAGTATAATTTTCGAGCACACTCGTTATATGCAAAAAATTAATATTGCATCATGCAATCATATTTATCTAGAATTTATGGAAAATTAATTATAAAATGCGAATCTCACATCAATGTAAAAAAAAAATGGAGATAATTAGTTTTACCTTTTGGTGGAGAAAGTTGCAGCCATCTTCTTGGGAAATAAAGCTTATGAATGAATAACAATAGTAAGTGATGGGGTGGTTTAGATTTCAAAGACTTTTTGTACATGTAATGGGTTTTGATTTCTTTGATTGGAAATTTATAGGCAATGCCAACGGCCATTTCTATCTCAGATAAAAGTCAAAGAAAAGGGAAACCACCATGTAATCGATAGTGGCTGCCCATAGTATACCTCATTAAAATATTGAGAGTAATTAAAGAATTCAATTAGTAATTAATTAATTATATACAGCTGATAAACTGAAGTGATGTAAAGGGTATCAGCAGCTAGTGAGTTTTTTTTACCGTCTGAATAAATAGAAATAAAAATAGATATTTGAATAGAAGTTTTTTTATCAGTAATATATAATGGACTGTAATTTTAGATTAGTTATGAAATTCATTTTATATAAAAAATATTTAGTTTTAAACTCCATGGCATCTCATCTAAATCACTCATTTAGATGGTTTTGAGACCATTTTTAATTTTGGGCAACTTTAAATTTTCTGTTTGGTTTCTGTTTTTCTTGATAATCATATATAAGCGTCGTTTTATCCTTTAGAGGCTGTTGAGTAATACAAAATTGATTTTTTACTATAACTTGAGTTTGAGAAATTATTAAGTAGGATTGAATTATATTTCTATTATCCATTTAAAGCGAATTTATATGAATATATTTTTATTTTAATCATATTTTATATAAATAAAAAAAATATATTATCATCCTATTTAATTATTTCTTCTTAGTGTTCTCATTCTTGAATGTTATTACATTACTGCATCATAAAATATTATAATTAAGTAATTCTAATAATATTATTAGTATTCTGGATATTATGAAATTAATTATTCTGGCATGAAATTTTACTTAATATTTTGAAAAATAATAATTTTTTTTTTGTTTAAAAATGAAATATTATATTTAGAGTCAAAGAATCGCTACAGCACCAGTCAAGTTTTTTGAAAAATAAAATAATCTAGTTCTGCCATAATTAAGAATGGTCTACTTAGACTATAGTAATCTATAAATAAATAAAATCCGCACGCCATGACCTTATTCTATATTTTCTGTCTATATGCATATGTACTAATGCAAGACAGTCATAGCTGGCGGCTTTAAAATTTTAATTTCCATAATAATTTATCATCTAAAGTTGAAAGAAAAAAAAATGATTATATAAAACATATTTCGTATAAAAATCAACTCACATTAATATATTTATATTTTAATCATATACATAAAGTTTACTCCAACATAAATAAAAAAAGAATTAATTATTAAAAAAATTATAAAATTTTATCAAAATTATAAAATTTACGTAATGTTTTAATTTTAAAAATTGATTTATAAATTTTTAATTTTTAATAAAATTTATATCTGATTAAATTTCGACCATCAGAACTTATAAATAAAAATTATTAATGAGAGTTTTAAAATATGTAAAAAGAAAAAAGAAATTTTAGTTAAAACAAATAAAATGTCAATATTATCAAAGCAAAAATTAAAAAATTAAATTTATTATGATCTTAATAAATTTAATTCTGACAACATCGTTACCTATTTTTTAATTTTTTTTCTTCAAGTTTAATTTTTTCCTTTTCTTGTCTTTTCTCTCCTCTATTTCTTTTTAATATTTTCTAACAAATTCAGTGGTTTAAGAAAAAAAAAAACAATAAGGCTAAGGCCTTGGCGAACAATTAAGTTAGAATTCAAGAAAATCCTGCATTTAATTAATTTTACTGTAAATATATTTTTAAGTACGAGATTAAATCTTTTTTCAAATAAGTATAAGAATACAATATTTTATTCATCATATTCAGAAATTATTTTTAACTATTAATTTTTCTCTAAAAAATATTAATTTTTAAAATTAAATTTTAATTAGTAATTACCAACTAACATAACTTCGATAAATATTTGATTTTTTTAATGGGATAATCTCATTTGTTTTTATTCGGTGGGCGGAATTTTGGTTTTCGTAGCTCTGTTGATGCGGTAAAATTCGCTGAAATGCTGAAGTAGAAACAAATCAAGAGAAATAAATTATTATTATTATTTAATTCAACTCCAAATTAGATCTAAAAATATTATTATTTTATTATTTACTATAAAGTCAGAAAATAAAGTTTTAAACTTTTATCAAATTATTAATTAATTAATTTTTAAATTTATATTAGATTCCATTGGATTTTAACTTTATAAATTTGATTTAGAATATCGGTGAGAAATAAATTTAATTATTATTTTTGGGTTTCAAACAAAATATAATGTTCATCTTTAAAAAAATATAAATCGGTTTGAAAAAAATATATTTAAAAATAATTTATAATAAAAATATTTTTTAACCCATCTAAAACGAGGTGATTAAATGTCTCGTCAATATATTATAAGATAAATATTTTCATCCGTCACTCTTTTCTGCTTCATTTTATAATTTTTGTTTCTTTTTTCATTAAAAATATTCTCTCAATGTGAATTATTTTTTTTTTTTGAAAAACTTAAGTAATTAATTCAGTAATTTGAGAATCATAGAATCCTTAACTTGATATTTTAATATTCATTTACTTATTTTACAAATTAAAAAAATAATTCAGGGCTCGTACCCAAATAAAAAAAATTATCATCTCCTTTGATATAAGAAAATGAATAATATAGTAACAATCTAACTTCAATTATGAATTTAACTTTTTAATTTTTTAATTAATAATAAAATAGCATTATTTTTGTTTTATTTTCATCAAACGGTGAAATTACAACTAATATTTTAAAGCAAGGCAAATTGACAAAAGTTATATTTGGTTTGGAGGTCATGATTAATTATTGATAATCAACAATTAAAAATTAGCAGTTAGTTACTGTTGATTAAAATTAAATATTAATAATTATAAATTTTAATTTTTTAACATTTAATTTTCAATTTTCAATTGCTGATTCAAATAGATTTGAAATTAAAATGTTAATAAATTTTCAAATTAGAGGATTTTTTTTTTTTCTTTTTGTCATTAACGCCCTTTTTTTCTGTTTCTCTGCCTAACCTGGAAAGTTCTCCCTTTGACTAAATACGCGGCAGTGGGGTGTTGACCAGTTTAGCTGGTCTCCGCTAATACTAAAAATATTGATAATTTTATATTATTTTATAATTTATATCACGTCAAATAATAATTTTATTTTTAATTATAATTTTATTTTTAATATTAAAAAGAAATTCTTTTTATATTTTTTTATCAATTTTATGCTATTTATTATAATTTTTCACTATTTTATATATTTCATTAATTTTATTACTTATATTTAATTTAAATATTTATGTATGAATATATATATATATTTGATATTTTTTTATTGAAAGTTACAATTTAAATATAATTGAGCTTTTTTATAAATTAAAATTTTTAAAATGAATTGTTCATATAAAAAAAAATCTAAATAATAAAAATCAAAAAAATAATGGACTTATTTGTAAAATATTAATTTTAATTATGAATTTTTTATGCATAAAAATTAAAAAAAAAATGACGTTGATGAATAGTAAAATATCAAATTTGATATTTTACTGTTCAAATTTGCAATCCGATTGAAAATTGATTTATACTGTAAACTAGAATTATATATTATTTTGTAGTCGGATTGAAGTCGTTGTTAGATAGTAAGTCTAAATAGAGGCAAAAGTAAAAAAAAAAATTAATTTTTGAATGGATCGAGAAAATTTCTATGTTAAAAAAATTAGATTTAAATGGGTCGAGACAATTTTTCTATATATAAAGTTAAATTTAGGTGAATCAAATAAAAAATTTTCTAAAAATTAATGAAATATTTTTATTTACTGAAATGATTTCATCTGAATCACAAGCTAACTTCATTCATATAAAATTGAATTTAGGTGAATCGAATAAAAAATTTTCTAAAAATTAATGAAATATTTTTATTTACTGAAATGATTTCATCTGAATCACAAGCTAACTTCATTCATGGGTCTAAAAATATTTTTCTACAACGGAGGCTTAGATTGGAGCTCTTTCCAAATATATTTTTAGGTCAAATTCTTCCAAATTACTTGAGTTATCGTTTCAGAGCGTGGAAACCAAATGCAGCAGAATAAAAGACTTTTAAACACCATAGTAATTTCATTAAATATATTATAGAATTTACTAATAACTAAGTAAATTAATGTATTAAATTATATTAACTAAATAATATATTACATTAAAATTTTCAATTTTTACAAATTAAAAATAATAACTTGACCAAAAAATTAATGCGTAAAATAAATTTAATAAGCGATAAACTGTTTCTTATATATTTATATGCTCCCCTAGAAAAAAATAAAAAGGGGTAATGCGGAAACAAGTGCATCTATTAGATGGTCCAACAACAAGAAGTCCAACAAGGCGGCAAAGATAAAAAAAAAAAGCATATCAAAACATAATACTAGTAAACAATAAATTCATAATTAATTTTTCTTATACTTAAAAAAAAAAAAAAAAGATAATAAAAATTAATTTTCAGTTGAATATTTAAAATCTTTTAATATTATTAATGATTACATTCAATTTGAAATTTCTAATTAATCTGAATTTTTTAAAAGTCAATTTATAAATATTGAATATGATTTTTTTTTATATAATATTGAAAGGAAAATTTTAATATCCGTGATATTCAATCACTAATTTTACTTTAATTTAAAATATCAACCTGAATTTGATTTGCCGGGCTGTTTACCAGGTTTTGGATAACAAATGAAATTATGTTTGAATTTGGTGAGAACGTATCAGTATGGATTTCTAATGAAATTATAAACTTTATCTTTTAATAATTTGTGTCAGTCGCATATGGCTTGCTACCAATAGTAAAATATTTTATAGGTCTACTTGTGATGAAATAATTTTATGAAAACATAATTGATGCTTGATTACGGCATTAAATATGATAAGTTTTGTTTACCCCAAATTAATCAGCTTCACCTATTTTGTTAAAAAAAATAAAAAAATCTGAAGTTCTAGAAATAATTTGTCGCTACTCTTCCTATATATATATGCAATTTGATGAAATTGATAGGAAAGGATTGAAACTATTTGATTTCAGACATCAAAAAATTGGCCCACTGGGAAATTGATAGGAAAGGATTGAAACTATTTGATTTCAGACATCAAAAAATTGGCCCACTGGGCGGCAATATTAGATTTTTATCACTAACAAACAGTAACATGATCCTTTCAATGATTCAAATAATTGTATATCAACCACTTATCAATAAAACACTAACAAAAATGTTGACTTGACTAATTTATTCTTTAATTAAGAAAACAAGCTTTTCATTGCCAATGCAAATGAGGGATTAGTAAGACTAAAACCTCCATCAACCACTAAATTCATCCCACTAACATACTTAGATTCATCGCTAGCAAGATACAAAGCTGCTTGAGCAATATCTTCAGGTTCTAGAACCACTTCTTTCAAAGTTGCTATTGAAGAAATCACTTCCTCAGTTTCTTTCTTCCCCATCATTCCAAAAGCATTTCTTAACATAGGGGTTGCAACACCAAATGGTGAAATACAATTAACCCTAATCCCATATTTCCCTAATTCCACACTTAAGTTCTTTGCAAGCCCTACCAATGCATGTTTTGATGCTGTGTATGCACATGGACAATCTAAACAACAAACAGAAACTATACTTGATGTGAAAAGTATGCAACCTTTCTTGGCTGGGATCATAACTCTAGCTGCATGCTTGGCACCCAAGAAAGAACCAAATACATTCACATCCAACACTTTCTTGAAATCTTGATTTTCCGCAGCTAGGGTTGTTTCCATTTTGCCTGATATTCCAGCGTTGTTAAACATTATATCGAGCTTCCCATACCTAGAGACGGCTAAATCCACAGCGTTTTGGACATCAGAATCGCTTGTTACATCACAATGGATATAAGAAATGGTTTCTTGAGAGCTGAATTCTTGGCAGAGTGACATCCCAAGATCATCTTGAACATCTGCTATTAGAACCTTGGCTCCATGTTGGACAAATATCCTGGCGGTGCACTCACCTATGCCACTTGCTCCACCAGTTATCAACGCAACTTTGCATTCTAGCCTGTAAATTTTCATAAATTAAAGTTCTACTTGAATCAAATCAATTGAAGCAATATAGTCATTATTAGATTGTGATTGTAAAACAATTGATTTATTACAATTAGATTACTTAATTTTAATTTATTGGAAGGACATCGACAAGATATTTTAATGCCAAAATTTGTATGAACCTGCCAATTGCCACATAAAAAATTTCCAATTAATGCAATAAAACTAAAGTTAATTAGTGACTTAATAGTAAAAAATCAATTTTAGCGTCACTAGTTTAGTCTATCACTGCAATTCACACTATAAAATGAGTATGTGAGCTATAATCATTTTACCTTTTAGAGATTAAACTTGTGAAAAGATGAGAACTCATGATATTTGCCCAGAAATTAGCGAAAAAGCTCTAGCAAGAATTCATGAAGAGTTTCGCTCTTCACTAATAATGAGTTGTGATTTATTAATTACTTGTAAATTTCATCTTTATAGACAACTTTGAATGGTTCTTTGTTGTGGAAGTGAGGATTACATTAGAAAGCGATAGCAGAATTGTCAATTTGTACTTGACCACTTAATTAAAATTATAATAATGTAGTTTTATCTAATTTTTTATATTTGGATGGAGTAAAAAGATGGTGAAAGAAATAAATAAATAGGTGAAACAAACATAGACTAGACTATACAATTATTATTACTATTGTTTTTTTTGGTAGGATTAGTTTGAATTTATAATAAAGTGAGAGGGGCCTGCAGCATGCAGGCTTTATCTTAGACTTTATCAGGATCAATAATTCAAAAAAAAAGAAAGAAAACAATCTATTGTCTACACTTGACTAATATATGTTTGTTGGCCAAAATTTTTTTTTATATTTTTTTAAAGTTGTTTTTTATTTAGCAATAAAATAATAACATGGTCTGTTAAGCTACTCTCAGCGTAGCTATTTTTATATACACAAAACTAATCAATGAATTTATCTATTATTTTATCCAGTGAAATACCCAAATATTCTTTAAATTAATTATTATTTAATTCTTAAAATTTATTAAAATTAACGAAGTGATCCCTACATTTTAAAAAATTTACTATTTAATTTTTATATTTTAATTCTGTAAACGAATTAGTATTTTTATCCACTTTTATTTTTAAATATCTATAAAATGATCAAAATATATTTTATTTGCAGTAATCACTTCATTAATTTCGACAAATTTTAAAGATTAAATAGTAAATAAATTTAAACTTTCGATTATTTAATAAAAAAATTTTAAATCCAATTTTTTATAATTATGAATTTATATATATAAAAAGTAAGAGATATATATTATGAGTTTTATTTTAGAATAATACTCATAATTTAAAAGAAAATAAAAAGATAGTATTTTGGATATGAAAAGTTTTTTTTTTTTAATTTTTTTAACAAAATTTATAAAATAATTGAATGAAATGATCAATTCATATGACGAAATTAAAATATAAAAATTAAATTTTAAGTTTCTCAAAATATAAGAATAAATACTTATTTATGATATAATTTTAAAAATCAAATTTTAATAAAAAAAAAAAAAAAGCCACTACCTAACATTCTCCAATCTTATAAACCTGCAACAAAACAACACAAGCTTCTAGATGAGATACTTGTGTATGAATAAAAAAATTTATATTCTAAATATTAACAATAAACTAATTAAAAAGCAAAAATATTCAAGCAAACATGTTAAACATATCATTAATCCATAAATCATATCAATCAGACCTATTTATAGTCAAATTTAAATTTCTAAAATATTAAAATTTTCAAATGAACAATTTTTTCATAAATCAAGACATGTGGCAAGGGTCATGAATATATCTAGTATCAATCATCCTTAATTCTCACTTGTCACGACCCCATCCTGGAATCATGACAGGCGCTAGGGAACGGGAAGGCGATATGCCACCGGAACCCGTAGCAAGCCTTACCTGAACATCAAAATATACTATATTCCACAATGACATAACATAATATTAAATAGAGGTCCATCCTCTAACAACATCATTCTAAAATATCACAATCCACATAGATATAACAAAAGTAGGGAGTTATTCACCCACAACTGACATATTAATTATTACAATTAACTAACATACCGGTAATTACGGAAGTACTAAAAGAAACAAAATTACATAATAACCTTAAAAAGTCTGTACTCTGCGAAGAAAGAAACAGAGTTGATTCCT
>CANXYC010763444.1:0-55458 GCA_948193065.1 Aleurites moluccanus | reverse complement strand
TATTTTTAATGTAAAATATGAATATTTTTTATAAATTATTTAAAATAAAGATGAAAAATTATAAAAATATTTAATTTATATATGATTTTAATTGAATTGTTAAAGTAAAATATTTTCTAATTAATTTTCATATTTATGCTCATAAATTATAAAAATCATATAACTCAAATCCCTTCCATTTTCGAAAAGAGAATAAGCGTATTAAAATTGAGTTTTCACATTGGGATTGGAATATATAGTCACGTATTGTAAATGAACAATAGGATGATATTTTGAAAGTTCAATTATCAGTTTTAAAGTCTTATACTGATTTGACTCGAATTCAGTTTTAAAGTCTTATACTGATTTAACTCAAATTTATCTCTTGAAGATATTAGAGATTATCTATCTATATGTGTTGAGGAAGTTGAAGGAGGTGACAAGATAAACTCTCATTGTATATTGAACAAGGTCGTTTAATAGCAAGATGAAATACTCTAAAAAAAATGACTCTAAGCAAAATATTTGTTATCTAGATAATTAATAAATGATGAGACGCGACTAAATTTATTTATAGTATCTTATGCTCCATATTAATTATGAATCCTAATAGTTAATGCTATACAATATTGTTTATTAACTTTGAATATATCTTTTCTTAGCAATAAAGTCGAAATTATTTTTAATGTAAAATATGAATAATTTTTATAAATTATTTAAAATAAAGATGAAAAATTATAAAAATATTTAATTTATATATGATTTTAATTGAATTGTAAAAGTAAAATATTTTCTAATTAATTTTCATATTTATGATCGTAAATTATAAAATCATATAACTCAAATCCCTTCTATTTTCGAAAAGAGAATAAGCATATTAAAATTGAATTTTCGCCTTGGGATTAGAATATATAGTCACGTATTATAGATTAACAGTAGGATGATATTTTGAAAGTTCGGTTATCAATTTTAAAGTCTTATACTAATTTGATTCGAATTCTATCTCTTGAAAATATTAGAGATTATCTATCTATATGTGTAGAGGAAGTTGAAGGAGGTAAAAAGATAAACTCTCATTGTATATTGAACAAGGTCGTTTAATAGCAAGATGAAATACTCTAAAAAAAATAACTCTAAGCAAAATATTTGTTATTTAGATAATTAGTAAATGATGAGACGTGACTAAATTTATTTATAGTATCTCATGCTTCATATTAATTATGAATCCTAATAGTTAATGCTATACGATATTGTTTATTAACTTTGAGTGTATATTTTTTTAGTAATAAAGTCGAAATTATTTTTAATGTAAAATATGAATAATTTTAATAAATTATTTAAAATAAAGATGAAAAATTATAAAAATATTTAATTTATATATAATTTTAATTGAATTGTTAAAGTAAAATATTTTCTAATTAATTTTCATATTTATGCTCGTAAATTATAAAAATCATATAACTCAAAATTAATTATATTTTTTTAAAAAAGTACGCCACTATATAGGCTAAACAAGGTATTATTGTCATTTTCTATATCATCCCTTCTTAATCTAAATAGTATTTGAATAAAAATTTATCTATGATATTCCCTTTAAGCATACACATAATATATAAAATTAACCATTTCATTTACATGTAATGGTTTTCCTTGAATTTTTATGAATAAAATCCACAATTCAATTATTATAAAATAAATGGCATATATTAATCAGAACTTTAGGCTTAATTTCAGAGTTTTTTTTCATGCAAAAAAAAGAGATAATTTTTATAAAAAAAAAAAGAAAGAAAAGAAAAATTAGCAAATATTTCATGTTTAAATGTTTAAAAAACAAGAAAAATTATTAATAATTAGAAAATTATTCATTGTAATAGAAAGTTATTTTTGATATAATGAATATTTTTTACTCTTTCAATTTTAAAAGAATTTAGTTAAAGTTTATGTGATAATTAATTTCTTAATTTTTTTTCGTAATTATTAAATTATGAAAATAAAAGATAGTTCTTATCTTATTTTATCTTTTTTTTTTTCTTTTCGATTATGAATTTATTTATATTATTATATTACTCTCATATGAACTGTGATGTTAATAATTAGTATTAGCAGGAAATATATATATATTTTTTTTGTAAGATATCATATTTATTTTTGGTGGATCGCATGTCTAATTGACGAGATTGTTATATATTTTGCTGAGAAGCAAAATAAGAATTAAAAAAAAAACATACAAACATGTTTTTTTTTCAACTAAAACTTATGTAATTTCATTTGCAAATATATTGTATATATCAATAATAAAACTAAATATAAATATAAAATTTACTAAAACTAAAACTAAAACTAAACATAAAATTATTAATAATAAGATTTTTTTTTTAAAATACGGAAAAAATAAAAAATATTGCATTTTTATTGTTAGAATTTTTTTTTCAAAAATACTATATACCTAAAAAATATATTTTTAAAAATATTGCATATTTAAAAATATTTTTTCAAAAATACGACATATATCAAATATATATCAAAAATATACTACACATATACCAAACATATATTAAAAAATAATAATAATAAAAAAAACCGTAAAATTAAAAAAAAAATTAACAAACAATATATTTATGTAATATTCCCATAAAAAAATAAATAGAGGCCGTAAAAAAAATCATAGTTCTTAAAATTGGGTCGGATTGGTCGGTCGAACTAGAAAAATTGAGAACCAAATCATAGAATGGTCCAGTCAGTCCCCAAAAATTCGTTTCAAAATATTAGTGAATTGGCCGGTTAACCGGTGAATCGACTGAACTGAGCCCTTTTTCGGTTCGATCGGGTCAAAATTTTTTTAATTTTTTTTTAATTTTTGATCAAAAATAATAAATATCAAAGTATATTTATTTTCATCATATATATATATATATATATATATATATATATATATATATATATATATATATATATAACTGAGCTCTTTTTTTGGTTCGACCGGGTCAAAATTTTTAATTTTTTTTAATTTTTGATTAAAAATAATAAATATTAAATTATATTTATTTTCATCTTATATATATATATATATATATATATATATATCTTAAAAACATTAAAAAAAACTGACCAGGCCTAAGGACATCAACGTAACCGTGTTATATTTGTGTAATATTCCCATTAAAAAAAATTAATAGAGGCCATAAAAAAACTGGCCAGGGCCCAGGGACATCAATGTAACCGTATTGGGGTGGAATTTTACATTTTCCTATAATAAAACTTAAAAAAAAAAAAAGTACTGCAGTAAATTGTTTAATTAACTCAAGGTAATTAAATAAGGAAGTTCTGACAAGGGCGGTTAGTAGTGGGTCTTCTCACTTCTGTTCAACGTCCCTTGCCTGCAAAGCAGAGAGATATGAAGAATTTTCTTTTTTTATTTTATTTTCTTTTCTTTTTCTGAGAGAAGAAACAAAATATACAAAGATAAGCTAAATAGAATAAAGAATAGAACAAAAACATTAAAATTAACAAGTTCAAAAATAAGAAAAACAGGGCCCCCACTCTCTCTCTATCTGTTTTATTTCTCTCTCCTCTCTCTCTCTCAAATCTTGTATATGTACTCTTCTTTCAAATTCACCTTATGTTCTGCTAAAACTAAGATATCCAACCCCTTTTTGTGTTGCTTCTTCTCTTTCTCTGTTTTGCAGATGGGTTTTTCTATTGGTTTGTGAAAATTCAAGAGGAGACTTTTTTTTGAAACATTGAAACAAGAAAAAGAAATAGCCAAGAATAATGTCTTTGAAGAGTAGAGGAGAACATAATAACTCCTATAAAAATTTTATATCCCAGAAATGGACTCTTTTCCTTTGCTTGTGTTGTTTCTGTGCTGGAATGCTCTTCACCAATAGGTATTTATATTTTTTAATTTGCTTCTTTTTTTTTTACAATGATTTTTCAATTGGTGTAGTGTTTTGTGAAAGTTGTTCAGTTATATCATATTTGAAATGGTACAAGCTATTTTTGTCAAATTTTGACTTCATTAATTTTTTTTTGGAGATCTATTTATATGTATATATCTGATTCTTAATTGTACAGACAAATATGTTTTAATAAAATAGTGCTTTTTTTAATTTTAAAATTATCAAAGGTTTTCTTTACTTTTTATTTTCTGGGTGTTTTTTGAGGCCTAATAAATTATAGATCCAAATTTGGAGTTTGAGGAGGAAACAAATTTTTTAATGTTTGTAGTGTTATTTTTTCCTTTTTCTATCCTTTGTTAGTTTTGATTACAAGTCAATTCTAATATTAAAAAAAAAAATTCATGGCCTTCTGTCAATGTCTCCTTCTTTTTCTAATTTAATAAATTTTCATAGTCTTTTTAAGTATTTTCCATGAAAATTGAAAAAATACATCCAGTTATCTGTTGACCCTGTTTCCACATTAATGTTTGTGAAAATCTCTGGCTTTTTTGTACATTTTCATGATCTTTATTCAATATATGTGATTGGAAGTCCTTGATAAAATTGTTGAATTAGCCATTGTATAACCTACAAATAAACCAGTTGGCAGGAGAAGAAGTTCTGTTTAGCATTCAATTCATTTTGTGGCTTCTGGTGCTGTCAAATTTTATCTAGGCAAAATGTTATTATCAAAATCATTTACGGGCAACTTTTTTTTTTTTTTTAAATACCTTCATGCTTGTACTTTTTGTTTTTAATTGAAATTGTTATCAGAATTTGGTCAAGCTTCTTGTTTTGGCATTTTAATTTATCATGACAATGGGGGAAAATGTTGGCAGGATGTGGTCAGTTCCTGAGACTAAAGCTATCACACGGACAACTGCAATGGAAGCCGAAAAGCTAAAATTGGTTTCAGAGGGTTGTGGTATTAAAATTGTGGGTATCTCTATTATTATTTCATTATTTTATTTTATATTTTTTTTTAATTCTAGCTGACAAATTTGTTCAAAAATTCCAAGTTGTTTATCATGTAGTATTATTTTGTTAATTTTTCTCATTAAAATGCTTGTTATAATCTGATTTGGTCCCTTTAGTTGCATCAGAAAGAAGTGAGGCGTGACTCGAAGGATATTATTGGGGAAGTGTATAAGACTCATAATGCCATACAGTGAGTATAGCTTATATATGCTTATAACTGTTTTTCTAAGCTTTTGTTTGACTTAAAATGAAAGTATCTCGAGTACCAAGCTTATCATAGTATGTGTAATGTAGGACATTAGATAAGACTATTTCAAATTTAGAGATGGAATTAGCTGCTGCAAGGGCAGCACAGGAGTCCATGCTTAGTGGCTCTCCTTTATCAGAGGACTTAAAGAAGACTGGATCAGGATCATCTGGGAAAAGAAGGTATTTGATGGTTATTGGAATTAATACTGCTTTCAGTAGCCGAAAAAGAAGAGATTCTGTTCGTGCAACGTGGATGCCACAAGGTTCATAGATTGTTCCCTTGCCTCCTTTTCCTTTTTCTTCAATATTCTTATGCTATTCTGGTTGCTGATTAGAATTTTTTTTTTTTATTCCTAATGATTGGTTTATTTGGAAAACATTGATACTAGGTGAAAAAAGGAAGAAATTGGAAGAAGAGAAGGGTATCATTGCTCGATTTGTCATTGGTCATAGGTGAGGGTTCTAATCTCATTTTATGATCTGAATATATGTGAAATTGCAGGTCCTTAAACTGAGATTTTTAGCCTTTGTACAGATAAATATTCATATTTGTTATTTTCATGCTTATTTTCTCTTTAAAAATTGCTAGAGCTATATAACTTGATGCAGTGCTTAAGTTACTTAATATCTAACAATGCATGATTCCATTCATTCATTGTAGCTGATGTATTAGAGGTTGTTAACTTTATTGACCACATGATGTTATCAAATAATGTCATCTTTCTTGAATGGCCAGATATATACCTTGATGAGTACTGTAAATAACTTGGAAAAGTTGGCTTGCCAACTGGTTACCTTGAATACTAATGATTATGGTCACATGAAGCATTATGCACATCTGGTTCCAATGGAAATTGATTTTATTACGGAGAATCAATTATGTTGTTCATAGCCATTTGAGATGAGATTATTAAGTTTGAATTTTCTTGAATAATAATTTGCACAAGGTAAACTTCGGATTTCATGAAAAAGTTCTAACTTTTTACATTGGAACATGGTGAATGTATAATTGTCTCATTCTGCACAGATTAAAAAAACAAAAAGGAAAGGTGATCAATTTATGCCAAAATGAAACAAGGCTGTTGTCAGATATATAAAACTTATCCTTGAGCCTCTCTAACAAGTTTGATTATTTCTTTGATGGTTAGGTTATTTCCAAATGTTGCCCAATCTTTGAGACGAAGTTCATACGATGTCCATGGAAATTAATTTGAAGTAGATGCAGTCTTTTTTTTACCTAAATGTTAACCAAACCTTTATGACTTTCATTAATGTTATGAGTTATGCTTATGCTCTCTAGAAACATGATTTACATAATTGACGGCTGATAGTTGCCAACAAAGCTACTGGGTTATGGATAATGCAACTTAACAAACTGTTTTTTTTTTGTTATCTAGTGCCACATCAGGAGGCATTTTGGACAGAGCAATTGAAGCAGAGGATAAAAAGCATGGAGATTTCTTGAGATTGGTAAGGCTTTTGTATCTTGTTCTTCCATTTTTTCCTATTCCATGAAAACATATGTTCAACTTAAGGGGGAAATTGGAAATTTAGGAGAAGAAAAAACAAATGAGTTCTTATGCCTGTTATGCTACCATGTGATCAGGATCATGTTGAAGGGTACCTTGAATTGTCTGCAAAAACAAAGATATATTTTGCTACTGCTGTTGCTTTGTGGGATGCCGATTTCTATGTAAAAGTTGATGATGACGTCCATGTAAATATAGGTAGGACAATATATCAGTTATGATGCTTCTGATATTATATTGTTTATGATACTTCTTTTGTTAGTGGGAGATATAATTAGCCAAAATATGTTTAATGTGGTGTTTTTTTCCTTAACTGAGAAACAAAAAATCAATATAGAAAGGCTTAAGATATCACTTTATACATATGCCTGTATGTATGCGTATCTTCACCTTCTAAAATATTTAGGTTCTTTTTAATTTTAAAGCCTTTAGCATATGACAGTTAATGTGAATGATCTTCCTAGTTTCTGTCAGGACAAAAATGTGTTTTATAACATAAAAGTTCTTATGTAGTTTGTTTTTCACATTTTTCTACAATGCTAAGTTCAGTTCCTTGTAACCTTATGCAGCAACACTTGGAGAAACTCTAGTTAGACACCGAAAGAAACCACGGGTATACATTGGGTGCATGAAATCTGGTCCTGTCCTTAATCAAAAGTAAGTGAAATTTTCTTGAATTCATTGTGTCTGAAGGATTTTGAGAAAGTAATTGGCTACTGGATTACGAATTGCTGGTTTTGCTCAACAGGGGAGTAAGATACCATGAACCCGAGTATTGGAAGTTTGGCGAGGCAGGAAACAAGTACTTCCGCCATGCTACTGGACAGCTATATGCCATTTCAAGAGATTTGGCTACATATATATCGATAAACCAGTAAGTTCCATTTCATTTGAAATGTAAGATGGAAGCTTAAGAGTGGATCTGAAGGTCTGTCTATTTGGTGTTTGTGTTGTTTTCTGATGGCTGTTGTGGATAATTATCTCAGGCATGTTCTACACAAGTATGCTAATGAGGATGTTTCATTGGGATCTTGGTTTATCGGACTTGATGTGGAACACATTGATGACCGGAGACTATGTTGTGGCACCCCACCAGGTAAATTCATAATATACAAGAAAAACCCTTATTCTAATGTACATTTACTATTTAAGACAAAAATGAGGATTTCTTTTTTTTATAAATTTAGTACTTGTAATTACTGTTTTGTTGAAGAATACTAGTTTGTAAATCACATACAAACAGGGGGTAAGCCTCTGTCACATCAATTTTATCACCTGCAAAAAATTATACTTCACACCTGAAATTGAATTGACTGATTACCACATTAATGTGATTATTTATTTTTAACATTTTAGTGGAAGGTCAGGAGAAGTTATCATGCAGAGACTTTAAGACTAATAAGGTTCAGCCTTGCAAGATAATAATTTCATCATAGATCTCTCCATGGGTCCCTTTAATGCTTTTACCATAAACTTAAGAATAGTTGTTATGGAAAATTACAATTATCCTAGTGATCTTAAAAATTTTGAATGGAAGTGCCATAATCTAATACAATTTCCTTCCAATTTCTTTTTTGTGAGTTTTTAATATTATACACATTTCTACATTGCAAAATAAAGATGACCACATGGCTTATAGACTTTAATTAGAGCCGAAATATAAGATTAAATCAGCACCACCTTTGCTTCAATGTTAGTATTAATGGAGTATTATATGTTCCAAGTAAAAACTGCTGAATTTTTTATACTGTCTCTGCAGATTGTGAATGGAAGGCACAAGCTGGGAACATCTGTGTTGCTTCATTTGACTGGACTTGCAGTGGGATTTGTAGGTCTGCTGATAGGATTAAAGAGGTACATCGGCGTTGTGGGGAAGGTGAGAATGCTTTGTGGAGTGCAACTTTCTGAGAGAGTGTCTTGGAGTCTTCCAAACTAAGGAAGACGGAGAAGGAGGATAAGCTAGTGTTAAATGAATTGAGGTGCGCAAGTCTTTTTCTGTACTTTTTTAACACGTGCCATAATACATCAATAGGCTTAGAGAGAGAGAGAGAGAGAGAGAGAGTGCACATATGCGTGCATTAAAGATGGAGCGAGTGAGAAAGAGAGACATAGAGAGAGAGAAAGAAGCCTTGCAATGTGGAGCTTTTTCCATTTTAGAGAAGGAAATAGACCACATTAGCTGCCAGGAAAAGAGGCAAAAGGATGTCACCATTCAACCATTCTTTGATGCTTAGAGAGCCAATTTGTAAGTTGCAATTCAACGGCTATCAAGTTAAGAATAAATAAAAGTCTTCCTGGTTGCGTTTTCCTTCATTCTCACATGATGTTTTCTATTTTATTGCTTTTGCAAGTTCACTATGTATAAAAGCATCTACCAGGATAGAAACTCTGCAACTTACCTGGCCAATAGTAATTGAGTATCAATTTCTTAGGGTAAGTTTGGTAGGTCCTAATGAAATATAATGTAAAACAATTAAATGCATTTCTAATGTAGTGTTGATTACGGTACATTACATTCTATTACAATCTACTAAATGAGCCCTTGATGCATGTCAACAACCTCTCATTTTTTAAGAATTTCTGTTATATATATATAAACCAAACATTAAAGTTAGCAGATTTGGCAAGAATTTTTAGCCCTCTCTCTTGTTGTTAACAATAAGGATTCCAATAAATCATGAGTTAGCATGATTGATAAGAGATTGTACTTCTCTTTGCTTGATCGATATTCTTTTTATTGATCAGGGTTCGATTTTCGAAATCAACATACATGAGATAATTTCTAAATGAATAGACTGGATATAAGGGTGCGATTTGAAACTCGTTTGAAGAGGGAACTTAATATCAATTGACGCATAAGCGAGGCTGATAATATTCCTGGTCCACTCAACAAAAAGCAATAAGCATTCCAATTCTTTAATGTGACAAAACTATCCTTATATTAGTGGCACATATAAATTCGATTTGTTTAATTTTGGATGGCTTAGAAATTTGAAATATCCTTATAGTTTTAAAGGTTAATTTATCGATTAGTTTGACTTGATTTAAAAATGAGTTGACTCAACATAATTTAAGTTAATTACAAATAAATATTTTATCGGTTTTGAGTCAAAGTAATTTAAGTTAATTACAAATAAATATTTTATCGGTTTTGAGTCAAAGTTACAAATACTATTGACTTTTCATTTTCTTGCAATAATTTAATTTATATTTTTAAATTTAAATCACTTTGAATTCTATAAAATTAAACATAATGAGTTATATGAAGCACGAATAAATTATATTTCAAATTGCCTCATGCCATGTTAGAAATTTGTTGTCAATAAAATCATACAAATTTTTCATGGTTAACTTATAATTTGATCTTATGAATTCTATTAATTAAAAAGATATTAATTAATCGAATATTAATTTAACTTATTAATTTAAATTAAAATTATAAAAAATTATTATATAAAAAAATTATTAATTTATCGAGTATTAATTTATAAAATTTTTATTAAATTTTATAAAATGAAATTAAATTAATCCATTATTTTTATAATTTACATCTGACTGAATATAAAATTAGAAATGCACGTTAAGGTTGGAGATGGTATTTGGATTATTCCGAAAAAAAAAAAAGTTGAGTGTTTTAATGTTGAAAATCATCAACATTATTATTGATTCAACTTTTATATAGAAAAATCTACATACAAAATAATGATAGATCTTGGAGAAATGGTTGAAAAAAGACTATGAGCCAGGTGTCTTGTTCTATTGGCTTTCAAAACATTTATCTATTTCATGATTAATTATATATTTTTATTTATCATAATTTTTATTGAATATTAATTATTTTATTACTTATTTCTTCCTTTATTTTTTCTAAGCGCAGTCATATTTATTTATAATTTATTAAGTTATTTAAATTTTAAACAAACATTTTTTGCCCTGATAATTAACCTAATTAACTATAAATTATTTGACACTATCTATTTTGCTACACAGTTTCATTAATGGTTTCTGTTGAGAGGAAAATAGAAGAAAACTCAACGTAACAACATCAATTATAAACTAATTCTATCAAAAAATATATATGAGATACGTATTTATGGTAGGAAAGATAAACACATTTCATATTTCCCATTATTCCCCTTAGAAATTCAAACTTTTTTTTTTTTTAAATGAGAGAAACAAGTAAGATTACATAAACACATTTTAGAATAAAAAACTCTACAAATATCATAAAAATGTAAACTAGAGAGTCTCGGAGAGACTCTTCAAAGTATAAGTTAAGATTAAAAACGAAATAACCTAATTAATCTGCACTAAAATTAACATCCTTATAAGTATATTGGAGGTATACTTCCCAATTTCTATCCAGCAGATTCTTGATATTCCACACTTGTATCATTCACCTCGACTTCCTTATTAAACAACATTGTAACAACAGCAGCATTGTCAAATCCCAAGATTACTTATCTGAAACCTTTTTTTCCAAGCAAAGGACATACCTTTTAGAAATTCAAACACTAATGCATTGCTTAGTAGCCCATCTAGAAAATGAGATAATAATTAATACATTTAAAACTCTGTGTGTTTTTGGGTAGTTAAAAATAGTGTAGATCCTTATCTCATTTTTTGTCTATTTTTTTTATATGCTATATAATCTATGAAAAATTATTGACTGTCAAAATATTAAAAAAAAAAATGATGTGATGCATAAAAAAATATAGAACATGAAATAAAATAAATAATAAGACAGAATATCTAGACTGATTCAAAACAAATGAAAAAAAGGGATAGAAATTTGGTATCTATGTACATATACGTTATATAGTGCAAATACAATAAAGTTCTATGTGGTATGAATCTACATGTAGTCATAAGTAAAGGCAAGTAGGCAACAATACCATTATTAACATAAAACCAGGCATCCATTTATATTGTACTTGCTAGAACGCTCTGTCCAAATAATAATAGGTATATACTATTTGTTTTTGTCATAAGTAGGTATATACTAATTAATTTACTAAAAGCTGGTCTTCCTTGTATAGTGTAAAAATATCAAAACAAGAGAATATAATTTAAAAAAAGTAAATAATAATAATAATATTACATACTAATTGTTAATTCGAATTTTATAGCCTAATTAACTGAAATAGAAAGACCGGAAACATTATAATATATAAATGTAGAGTTTACCTTAGAATCCAACAATCGATATATAGGTAGAAAATATGAATGATTTGAGAGGGGTGGTAGCACGTGATATTGGCACGGCTCAATCAAAAAGCAGAGCCCAAAACATTTCGAGCACTGTTTTCTCATTGAACCGGACCAATATCCCGTTGTTGAACTCACCTTTTCTCTTCTCCTCAATATACATTACAAGTTTGATGCATAGTTTTTCAGATATCTTGTACCAAAATTGAAATATGTCATTGAAAGACTCTGCTGAAACAAAAATATATCAAAGAAATAAGAAAGAAAACAAAATATTACAATACCCATGCAAATTTTAGTTGAGAATATAAATAACGAAGAGAGGAAAAATTTTAGAATCAAGAAAAGAAAGAAAGAGTGAGTGGGTTTAAGAAGAAACAAAGGGTAGCTAGCATTGAATAAGTGAAATTAAGGTGTTCAACTACCCAAGAAGAGAGGGAGTTGGAATATTAATTTTAGTAAGGGTACAAGATTCGTGAAAAAACTCACGTACACTCACGGGATACTAATCTTATGCTTTTAATGTTTGCATTCATTGGCGCCAAAGGTGTTCCTTTTGCATTTAATGTTTATATGTTAATAATTAATTATACTTCTTCCTTTTCTTTATCTTTTATATTTAAAATAATTGTATAAAAGTTATTAAAATTATTAAATATTTTTTATTGGAAGAAAAAATAATTATATTGTTAAATTATCATTTTTGTAAATGTATATAAAATTATTGAATATTTACTGTAAATAACAAAAAAAAAGGTAAAATTGAAAAACAAAATAATTAATATCTCTTTAATTAAAATTAAAATTGTATAAAATGATAAATTAAAAGAAATGAAAAGAGTAATTCAAATAGTTGGTGTAAATTTTTTTTAAGTTTTTATGCGAGAATGATTTATAGCGAGAGATTTTATATTTAAATCATCATTAAATTAAATTTTTTTGGATCATCACGAATCATAAAATACAAACAAAAATTAGACTTATATCATTTTTAGTATAAGAATATTTCATAAATTAAATAATAATAATAATAATAATAATGAAGGTAGTAATAAATAGAAATAAAAACGAAAAAACTTTAATGTTACTTTTTTTTACCTTAATGATATGCCTATAGGTACCTCATTTATTTAAGGATTAATTATTATTTTTTTTTTTTATAAAATGACATAATATATTAAGTTCATATTGACCTTTTAAAAATATATTAATTTTCTTTTGACGAATGTCATAATATATTATAAGATCATTCCGTTCAATTTTGTTATTAGTCAACCCTAAAATGATTAATAAGAACAATAAAAAAATAGAAATACTGTTACCCTTTATTTTTAATTAATTACATTCTATTT
This sequence comes from Aleurites moluccanus, assembly GCA_948193065.1. Classification (NCBI taxonomy): domain Eukaryota; kingdom Viridiplantae; phylum Streptophyta; class Magnoliopsida; order Malpighiales; family Euphorbiaceae; genus Aleurites; species Aleurites moluccanus. Next base: position 42,225 of record CANXYC010763444.1, on the reverse strand, counting down.
TTGCTTTAAAAAATATTTTTTAGGATTAAAAAAATTCATTTTCATGTTTTTTTGACAAATTTAAAAATAAAAAATGAAAAAAAAATATTTTTTTATTTTATTTTTTAAAAAATAACAAATATTTTTTTTTATTTTTTATTTTCAAATTTATCAAAAATATGAAAATGAATTTTTTATTTGTATTAAAAAAATTTAAGAAGAAATAATTTAATTTCTTCTTAAATTATTTTTTTAAAATAAAAAATAACAAATAAAAAATATTTTTAAAAAAAAAATTGTTATTATTTTTTATTTTTAAATTTATCAAAAATCATGAAAATAAAATTTTTAACTCTAAAAAATATTTTTTAAATAAAAAATAGAATGTAATTAATTAAAAATAAAGGGCAATAATATTTCCTTTTTTTACTATCCGTGTTGATCATTTTAGAGTTGATTAAAGATAAAATTAGACGGAAAGAGTACTAGTATAATGAGACATTTGTCGGAGAAATTAATGTATTTTTGAAAGGTCATGGAGGATTTAATATATTGAGTCATTTTATAGGGAAAAAATAGTAATTAACCCTTATTTAATCTTTTAAAAAAATAGTAATAATACTTAATGCTATATATTTATTACAGTTTAGTACTGAATTTGTCAATTGATATTTTTATAAGCTGCTTTTAGTTCTTTAAAAAAGAAAAAACTCAATTTAGAAAGGTCAAAATACATTTTCAATTAGATGTTAAATATATCCATTTTTCTATTTGAAATTAAAAACTCAATGAGCTACAGTGGACATAAGGTAATAGAAAAAGAAAATACTAATTTTTAGTTTTTGTTTTTAATTGATCGTTAAAGAAAAATTTTCTTTTAAATGAATACCTAAAGTTTGATTTTCATTTTATTTATAGGTCAATTATTAGAATTTATCCTATGGGGACAACAATGTGGCATGCCATGTCATCATATGAAGTTGAGTAAGTTTACCATGTAGATTTCACATCATTGACTAATGCCTAGTTAGCTTGACACGTCAGAGGGTAAAATTTATTGATCAGCGGGTGTCACATTTTGAAAAAATCAGTCCTTCTCTCCTTGCATGCTTGACATGTATGAAGAGAGAAGGGTTGATTTTTTTTTCCCATTTGCCACAAAGAGATTATCAGTTGACAAAATTTCATCAATGGATTCTCTCTCTCTTAGTTCTCCCTCTCTCTTTAAAATGATAAACACATATCTGAGTTACTCCCTCTTTCATTCATCTATGTGAACTCTAGCTGCAATTTCTATAAATCACAGTTGAACAAATTAGCTCTTTAATCAAATACACCATGTTCTCTTAATCCTGCCATAACCTACCTCTGACATCAAACCATAAACATGATCAGAGGGAAAGGGGAAAAAAAAAGATCAAATTCTACATAGCGAAAAATCAATAGAAAAATGCAAAAATAATTAAAAAAGCAAAATAATTATGAAAAAAAGCATCTTTTTACTCTGTAGTTTCAATAATGCCAATGGTTCTTCAATCCCATCTTGCTAGATTCAACTAGAGTAGCAAATTTTTAAACCCTTTTGAAGAAAATAGATCCGGGATCTTGATTTGGATTAAAAATCCTAGTGGTACCAACTTTTGTTGGTTCTAGTGATAAGGACTTATTTTCCTTAAGTAAGACCTTGAGTTTGAGTCTTGTGAATAGAGGAAATAGGCGGTGAGAGAGTTTTGCCCTCTTGAGAAAGCTCAATAGTTTTTGTGAATACTAATATGGTAATACTCCTAAAGAGGGGTAAATAGGAATTTAAAAAATCTTGAAGAAAATACACAACTAAAATGCAATAGGTAAATTAATTTCAAATAGCAAGAGATAATAAAGGAAAAATGTTAAGAGAGCTTAGCCAATTTATAGTGGTTCGGAGCCAAATTTCTTATCCTACGTCCACTTCTCTCAATATCAACCTGATGTTGAGGTTCCACTAGATCCTGGTGCACTACCCAAATCAAATACAATAGATTTTCAAGGATTTCATCCTATACACACTGAGTTACAACTCAGATTTTTACTCTCAATAACGGAGATAAAGATTTCTAAGTATCTCTAAACTTATACAAGGCTATTCAAATGATATACAATGAAGTATAAATAGCTAAGACTAGTAAAAGCTAGTAAGAACTCTAAGAATAAAGAAGTAAAGCTCAAAGAGTTCAAAAGATTTGAAAAACAAAGAATGAACTACAACAATTTAATTTCTTTTAAGATATGTGCTTTTCTTATTGTTTGAACTTCAAATCTTCATGTATTTATAGTCTTCAATGAATGGTGATTAAATGTGTTCATTTTGGTTGCATTTAATGTAAGATTTGCTTCCAAATCTTTTTTCAACAGTTATATTTAAAACATATCAGACTGTTGACATGCAACCACCGATTCACGGGCGTGCCAAGTACTCACGGTTGTGAAAATGAATTTTCACGGACTTGAACCAAAATTCACGGCTTTGAAAACTTCTGGCCATTTTCAAATTTCAAATCATTCTCAGGCGTGAAAAATAATCACTGGAGTGAAAGTCATTCACGGGCATGAGTAATTTTTCATGGTCTTGAAAAATCTTTCTATGTCTCTGAGCCAAAATCAATTCTTAATTTAATAATCGGTGTGAAGACAAGTAACAGTCATGAAACTCATTCACGACCTTGAAGAAATGTTCACGGGCTTGAAGATTCTTTATGAGTAAATTTGTTATTTTGACTTGATTCCGTTCACGGGCGTTAAACATATTCACGGATGTGAATCCCTGTTTTGAAATAAACACTTAAACATAAGTTAAAAAATCATTTATAACTCAAATATATTATACAATTAATACTTTGTTTTGGTTTAAATTACATCACCAAAATCATTATAGAGATAACAATTTTCATTGTATAAACCCTATAAGTAGATTTTATATTTGACACATAAAATAAGTTAAGTGTAAGTCTCAAGATATTAAGGTATCAATTAAATTAAATTATCAGTAATTTAATTTAATGGACCGGAGTCTATTATCTTAACATGGTGAATTTAATAAGTATTTAATGATTTTGGAAAGTCAAATTTAAATAAGGAGTACAATTATGAATTTTTAGCGGATTAATTCGTAATTTATTATGATAAAATTTATTCAAATTTTAAAGGTAATCTTTTGATAATAGGAAGCCTTATTTAAATTGATTATGTGGTCCTTATTGCACCGTAGCTGATAAGGACTCCTAAAAGCTATTGAAGTGAGGAGATATTTTAAAGAGATATGTTTTATCTTTTAAAGATATATGTTTTTCTTTTAAAGGTATATGTAAATCTTTTAAGCCTAACATATGATTAATAGAGTTTGCCCACACAAGTTGGAGTTCTGAGATTTCTAAAGTCACCCAATAGAAGATTAGAGGTTAGAGCTAGCTTGGAACTATTGACATCAAACTAAAGAGATCAAAGAGGTATGTATGTGTTGATTTTATGTCTAATTAAAATCAATTTATAGAGTTATCTATATATTTTACAACATGATACTATTTGCTTCCATGTTACCTGATTCCTACATTTGGTATCAAAGCCTTTGTTGCTAAATATATAGGTGACCAGTGTATATATGTGTCACATCCCCATTTTGGAATATGATGATCCTAGGGAAAGGGTTAGCTTAAGGCTATCGATTCCCGTAGAAACTATTATAACTTATAAATTATTGACCTATACATTTTTATACAATTTTTATAAAAAAAATTTTCCAAAGTTTCCTTTGTAAATATAACATCCCAAGTTATCGACTTATTTAATTTATATAAATTTACACAACCTATAAGGAAACCAACACTTCTAAAATTTCATCTTATACCCTCGACTTTCATTTTTAATATTATAATTCCATACTTCAATTACCATAACAATATCAATTAATTATGCATAAATTTAATTAAGGTTCAGATATTTCATACTAATATTAACTGAGTCATAAACACAGTAGTTATACATATTCCATATTACCGTCATAATCATGGAGCAACTATAGATTAAGAAAAAAAAAATACAAATTCTTCATAGTAGAGGTAGTTACATAGATACTGTCGGTTCCAAGTTCGGATGGAAAAGATGGGCTAAAACCACCACTATTTACTACAGACCTGAAAAACCACGAGAGGTGAGAATTTAATCTCATTGAGCAATACACGTATTATCTTACTTGGAGGCTAGGGAGGGAGTTGCTCACAAAGAGGATAATGATAGCATAAAATGTACAATAATAATAGGATCATTAATCAGTTAAAGATTCATAAAATTGAAGTTATTTAATATATGGGTTCGGTTTTATATTAGCATCAATAATTCATAGCATATCATATCATAAAATGACAAAATCATTATTGATCATTTAAACAGAGACTGCAATCTGGTAGTATGCTATTTACTCATATGGTTGATCAGATCGCATGGCTAGGACCTTAACCCCCTCCTAGCTAGGATCATTAAACCACTGTGCACAATGTCATTAAAACTTCTATCATTTCATTAATGCCATATATATAGTGCTTAATCATTATATATAAAAAATAACTTAAGCACTTCCAAGAGTTCAATATATGAAACATTAGACCAATCATGCAAATTCATTTAAAAGGAATCATTTGGGATTATAAAGGGCATGAAATTAATTATGGATCATTCAATTAGTATTTTTGGCCAATAATAAAATTTCATGGCAATTTCAATAATTTAATTTGAAGGTAATGTCAAGCAAAATAGTATGTATATTACTCACTTCTAAAAGCAAAAATCCAAAATCGATCTTCCTTCTCTACTCAATAAAGATAAAAGAGGTGATCATGAACCTCTTTGTCATCCTTTTTAGATGCTACACATACAAGTAAATATAATTTAGTGAAAATTTGATAAGCACTTATATTAATTAAAACTCTAATTAATCAATTTTCCTAAAATTTCCAATTCTTAGGGTTAATTTCAACTTTCATCTAACTGGCAGCCTTTGTTCTCTCAGTCATACCTCCCTATATACTTATTCAATTGCTCTAATTCTTTTTTCTAATTAAACTAGACATATCAGACTCTAATATATCCAAAAATCAATTTTTTCTATAATCTATGCAATTTATAGTGGTATTTCAAATTCAGTCCTGCATCCTGCAATCGACCTTGCAATTCCTATTTAAGCAATCTCTACTATTTCACTTGTAACCCATTATGTAAATATTCAAATGCAGTTATATTTTCATGAAATTTTAGCTAAGAGACAAGGAAATATTTTTCATGTTTTAAGTTTCCCCTGAATTAGAACTTAATATCCTCAAAATTACAAAATTCAGTAGGGTCTTTCAGCACAAACTCTAATTCGAGTTAGCCATACTCAGTGGTCTATATCTCTCAACACAGTAAGAATTTGACAAAACTTCCTTAAAAACAATTAATCTAGACATGTAAGATACAAATTCATATTTTAAGAATCTTCAAATTATAAATTTAAGAGTACAAAAACTGAGCCCTAATATTCTTTCAAGTCATAGAAAATTTCGACTTTCCAAAGATTTACTTCTAATCCTACTTTCTTTCACTAATTAAACCTCTAAATTAACATTAAAACTCATTAAATCACATTATAGAACTAGTTGAAGATTTTACCTCTTGAAACCCTTTGAATAATTTCTTTTAACTATCTATAAATTTGATGAAGAAAAGGAGCTTTGGAGATGGAGGTATGAAAATTGATGAAGATGGAGAATGGTTTGAGTGAGTGAGTGAGGTGAAGCAAAATTTTGAAGAATTTTATGGAGAAAATTTTCGCCCAAGGGAAAAGGAAGAAGAAGATGATGATAATTTTATCTAATTATTTATTTATAATAATTAATAACCAATTAGAATTTAGGAAAAGAAAATTTGAACAAAAAATGAAAAGAAAATTAATTTAGCCTTAATTGTGTCTTTATTATTTTGGATGAAATAAAATAAATTAAGTTGGCGAAGATCCCTCCACTTAGCTATCCACTTAGCCCATTTCATCATTATTTATTTTATATTATTTTAATTATTGGTCAAATTTTGACCAATTTCTCAAAATTTATAAAATTGTCATTTTCCTCTTCTTATTCTTCTATCACTTTTACTTCTCTATTTAAGCATTTAAATTTTATTAATTTCACTCAATTCTATTTTTAACTCATCCATTATTCATCAAATTTTAGGTATGTGAAGAAAAATTGGACAAAAGATTGCTTTAAAATTTATTAAAAATCGAATACCGAAGGGTGTTCAAACCTAGGTTTTCTAAGTTTTCCTTTTAAGTCTTTTAATTGATTTAATTAATTAACACTCTTTCTAATTCCATTTAATCCTATAATTATTTTTTTATGCTACTAATCTACCCAACTTAGGTTAACCATAATTAATTCTAAGCAATGCACCTTCTAAAATCTATGAAAAAAAATCAACTGCTGACGCTCATTTCTTGTAACTACCTTTAATCATTTTAAATTTTCAATTAGGGTTATTACAATATGTATATATGAATCATGCTAGTGTATATAGTATATATATATATGTTTTATGTTCATGTTGATGTATATATATATATTCGTGAAAGCTAATCTTATAACGTTAGGATTATGAATTTCATGAATATATTATAACATGAATTGAAATTTAATATGATAAAAAACCTTTGTTTTTAATCTGGATATTATTTTTGGTTAATTTTGTTCATTAAATATTGAATTACTTCATTGTTGAGTCTGGACATAGTTATCTATGGTAATTTAACATAGATTGAAGAAAATAATTTGGATTTGGTAGTTAAACAAAATTGAAGTATGAAAAATCAATCATAATTTACAAAAATGCCACTTACTCCAAGGATCAAGTTTTTAAGCACAGTAAATTTGATAAAAGTTGAGTCAATATTGTTCGATTGAGCTGAAATTTGGTGGAGACATCGGAAACGATCCAATAATCAATTTCCACCTTTTTGGTTGTGGCTTTCCATTGTTTTTTGGTGATTCGAGGTCGTTCATATGGGTTTTTGAGGCATTTTTAGGGTTTTGTCAAATTTTCATGAGAATGTTTTATTAACTTAATGAATGTAAGTAATGTAATTCTTATGGATAAAATGCATATTCTTATTATATGATCATATATATATGTAGTTGTATAATAATAAAAAATAATAATAATAAAATAAAATAACAAGTGGGTGAGAGAAGTAATTCCCATGGTCTCCATTATTGATTATAAGTGAGATAATTGATTTTATGTGTTGGCTTAATGTCTTCTTCCACATTAGAATTAATTATAAGCTCACTAAGTATAATTTCTAGCATTTGTTAATAAAAGATTAATTCTCTATTTGAGTAATTCTTGTTTGGACAATGGAACTGAATGTAGTAATGGTATAAACTTGACTACTTTTAACAGTATCCTCGTCAACTAAGTCACTATTGTTGCTTATAGGACCAAAAAATAAGCGACATTTTAATATACTAATAATGAGTAGTAATTGATCTTCCATCGGGATTTGCCATTCATGATGCATGTATATTGATTAAATGCTTACTAAACTTAGTTTAATTAAATTTAAAGTTGTATTACATATGATTTATTTTAGTGTGTCTATCTCATATTCATAATAAAATTTTCCAGTCCATTCACCACTATTTTTACTCAAAACAAACTCGAGGGACCAAATTAAATTGATTGGAAAAGTAACTTGGATATTATCTTGACTATAAAGGAGTATAAATTATGCTCATAGAAGTGTGTCCAGAAAAACCTGGTGAAGAGGCTTCCAAAAAGGAAACCAAGACTTACCAGGAGTGTTGATGAGATGTTGTGATGTAACATTCTAGCATCTATGTCATATTTTTTGCAACATGAGCATCAATCCATGGAAAATTGCTTATGAAATTTTGAAGTCTCAAAGAAATTTTTGGAGACCATAATCATGCAGCTAAACAGACTGCCATGAAAGTCCTTCTGAACACTAAGATGCCCAAAGGGTCATCGGTTAGGGATTATGTTCTAAAGATGATGAGTCTTTTGAATGAGCTGGAGATCTTGGGAGCTGAAATTGATAAAGAGACGCAGGTGAAAATGATTCTACAGACTCTGTTGATAGTTTTCAACTGTTTTGCCTAAATTATAACATGAACAAAATGAATTTTACTTCGATAAAACTATTGAATAAGCTATAAGTGGCAGAGGTGATCTTTAAGCGAGCTCCAGCTGTGGTACTTAATACTGAGAAAGGCTTTTTTTCTAAACCAAAAGATGAAAAAAAGAAGAAAAAGGCTTAGAAGACTAAGGCAGCTGCAGGTGTAGCTACAGGTGGTGTGAAAAAGCTTAAGGTCAAGTATTTCCACTGCAAGCAGTCAGGACATTGGAAGAAGCAATGTCTAGTTTATCTCGCCAAGCAGAATAAGCAAGGAAAATCACATTTACTGGTAGTTAAAATTTGTTTAGCAGTATTGTCTACATTATCTTGGTGTGTAGACTCATGAGCCACTAACCATATTTGCAATACTTTGCAGGGGTTCAACAAACACGCCAGCTAAGTAAATATGAGATTTGTATATTCCTGGGAGATGGCATAAGAGTTGCAGTTCAAATTATAAGAAATACTAGTATTTCTTTTGGTAGTGGTAAGAACTTAATTTTAAAAGATGCATTTTATGTACCTTTAATTTGAAGGAATTTGATTTCAGTTTCTAATTTGGCTAAGAATGGATATTCAATTTATTTTGATGACTCTGTGGTTATTAAGTCAAATAAACATTTTATTTGTTATGGTACATTGATGCATGGAATTTATATTATTAGTATCTCTCATGAACTGTAACAATATAAATAATTGAATAGTATAAACAATATGCCCCATAAGAGAAAATGTCCAATTGAATTGAATCAAATATATCTTTGGCACTTACGCCTAGGTTAAATAAATCTAAATAGAATTTCAAGGTTGGTCAAGGAAAGAACTTTAGGTTCATTGGAAGTGGAGGCATTACCAACATCTGAATCTTATTTATAAGGTAACATGACCAAGAGGACTTTCCCATCAAAGGGAAATAGAGCAAGCGAAAAGTTAGAGTTGATTCATTTTGATTTGTGTGGCCTAATGAACATCCAAGCTAGAGGCGGTTTTGAGTATTTTGTGACTTTCATATATGATTACTCAGGATACATATATATTTACTTGATGCGCTATATGTCTGAATGTTTTGAAAAGTTTAAGGAATTCAAGGCAGAAATTGAGAAACATCATAGTAAATATATCAAAACACTACGATATGATCGTGGTGGTGAGTATCTCTCTAGAGAATTCATAAGTTACTTAAATGAACATGGGATTACGTCCCAATTGTCTACACTAGGTACACCACAATAAAATGGTGTGGATGAGAGGAGAAATAAGACTTTTATGGAGATGGTTAGATCAATGATGAGTTATTCAGATTTTCTAGTTTCATTTTAGGGATATGCACTTGAAATAACAGCTTATATTCTAAATTTGGTTCCTTTTAAGTCAGTACCTTTGACTTCTATTGAACTATGGACTGGACACAAGCCTAGTCTGCAGCATGTTCAGATATGGGGTTGTTCAGCCTATGTATTAAAAGGGAAAGCAGATAAATTGTTGTAAAAACTATCAGTGTGCTTGTTTATTGGATACGCTAGAGTTACGAAGGGTGTATTGTCCTAAAGAAAATAAGGTCATTGTCAGCACCAATGTTCAATATTTAGAAGAGGACTACATTATGAACTATATTCCCATAAGTAAACTTATTTTACAAGAATTGAAAGAAGATAAAATGATTCTGAAACTCTAATAGTCCAAGAACAAGAACCACCATGATATAAAGTTGACATTCCACTGCCTCGTCGTAGTAGGAGACATGTCAATATTTGAACTGATCAACAATTACCCCAAGTGATGATTTTCAACATTCCACTGCCTTAAAGTAGTGGGAGTAATGTTGAGACTTTGGCAAATAGTGTTGACCAAGATGCACTACAAGGAGTCTTAGACATTCCACTACCTCACGGTAATGGAGGAAATGTTGAGACTCAAGTTGTTGACCATGATGTAGTTGCACCAGTCATAAAATTGTCAATTTCATAATTACAGCAAAATGAGAATGTGACTGCACCAATAACACTTCATTGTAGTGGGAGAGTAATACGACCACCTGTTCTATATGCATTCTTGGAAGAGTCTTATGAAAGAATCCATGAAGAGTTGAATACCAAACCAATCAGTTACAATGAAGCATTATAGGATAAAGATGCTGATAGTGGCTTATTGTTCTGAAATAAAAAATGGAGTCTATGTACTCTAACAGAGTTTGAGATCTTGTCGAACCATCCGATGGAGTCAAACCCATTAGATGTAAGTGGATTTACAAGAAAAAGAAAGGAGTAGACATAAAAGTGCGAACTTTCAAAGCTAAGCTTGTAGCGAAAGGGTTCACTCATAAAGAACATATCGAATATGAGGAAACTTTTTTGCCAGTAGCCATGTTTAAGTCTATTAGAATTCTCTTGTCCATTGCAGCTCATTTCGATTTTCAAATTTGGCAAATGGATGTCAAGATAGCTTTCCTTAAAGGAAATTTTGATGAATGCATCTATATGATGCAACCAGAGGGTTTCATACCAAACAACCAGGAGCAAATGTTGTGCAAAAATAGATTCATTTATGGACTTAAACAAGAATCTAGGTCTTGTAATACTTATTTTGACAAGGAGATCAAAACCTATGGTTTTGAACAATGTCCTGATGAGTCTTATGCGAATAAGAAATGGAATAGGGATAAAGTGGTGTTTTTGGTATTATATGTAGATGACATTTTGCTTATAGGAAACAATGTGGGCATGTTATCATTGGTGAAGGATTGGCTATCAAGCATTTTGATAATAAAGATATGGGAGAAGCTACATATATCCTAAGATCAAGCTTACGCGAGATCAAAAGAAAAGCATGTTAGGCTTATCCCAGGTCTTTATATTGATATCATTCTTACTCGTTTTAGCATATATGATTCCAAGAAAGGTTTTCCCTTTTCAGGCATGGATTCACTTTATCCAAGGATCAGTGTCCTGAGACAGCTGATGAGATAGAGAAAATGAAGACAATTCCTTATACTTTTGCATAGGGCTAAGCTTTCAGTTGGTTTGGTTTAAATCTAACTGAATTGCTCAAAAATTAAATAGACCAAAATGCAAATCTATATAAACAAACCAAATTGATTTGTAAAATAAATTGAATTGAACCAAATCTATTTTTATAGGATGCAAACTGAATCAAACTGACTTATTTTGGTTCGATTTTTTCGATTTTAAAACTTATATAGGGTTACGGTAATACAAAATGACATAGTTTTACACCTATATAATTTTTATATTACATATATTTTTTTAAAAAATGTATATATGTATATTTTGGTCGGTTCGGTTATTTTAATTTTTTAAAGTAAAAATTAAACTGAATCGAATAAATAGAACTCTTCAAAATAAAACCGAATTAAATCGATTTATTAAAAAAACCAAATCAAACCGACCAAATTAGATTCAGTTCGATTCAATTTTCGATTTTCTACTCACTCATACTTCTGCAATAGGTAGTCTTATGTATGGAATGCTACGTAGACATGGTTAACAGATTTTAGTCTAATCTAGGGTGAAAAAATTGGATTGCAATCAAGCACATAATCAAGTACCTGAAAAGGACTAGAGATTATAGGTTAGTATACTAGTCAGAAGATCTTGTACCCATTAGGTACACAGATTTAGATTTTCAATCAGATAAAAATTCGAAAAAATCTACCTTAGGAAATGTGTTTACCCTAGGAGGTGGAGCCATAAGTTGGAGGAGTATCAAGCAAACTTTTATTACTAATTCCACCATGAAAGCCAAATATGTGGCAGCCTCTGAGGCAGCTAAGGAAGCAATTTGACTCAGAATCTTTCTAATGGATTTGGTATAGTCCCTTCAGTACAATTGTCTATTACACTCTATTGTGATAATAGCAAGGTGATTGCTAATTCGAAGGAACTGCGGAATCATAAAAGGGCAAAACATATTGAGCACAAGTATTATTTGATCCAATAGATAGTACAAAGAGTTGATGTGGTGGTTACAAAAATTGCATTGGAAAACAACTTGGCATATCCTTTTACGAAGAGCTTACTAGCAAAGACTTTTGATAATTATGTAGATGTAATGGGAGTTAAAGTAGTAGATATATAATTATGAGTCTAAGTGGGAGATTGATAGAGTTTATTCCATGAACCATGCACTATGTAATAGTATTAATTTTGGAACAATTATTTATTCGATTTAATTGAGGTTTACATTGAATAAATCATTTATTGGTTTTTATATATCTATATGTGTCTTTTATCTTATATGTTAGATGATGTGGTGTATAGAGTTTAACTTATATGTAGAAGATTAAATCATCAGTTCTTATAAGTTAAGAAAATTAATTTTCACAATCTAAGGTGGAGTTGGACACACCATTGATATGAATATAAAACAAGATTAAATATAATTTATCTTATGGGAATTGTATAATTCCATCTTCTTGTGTTAGTACATTATGTATGTATGAACAGGATCAAGTAGAGATAAATATTTTTATGCTAACTTTATAAAATAAATTCTCTAGTTCATTATGAGTATTTATATTCTTAATCCAAATTAAGTTGATAGGAATAATATGCATTGTTTATTGTCTTGATTCATTAAAGAGTGAGGTTTATTATGGATCAATAAACCCAATGAGTTGGATGATGACAATTTACATCTTGTGAAATGTCAATTTATTGATATAATTCATGTCTCGGTTTAGAAAATGATGATACCTATTTAGAAAGCTTATTAGTTTTTGTGCAAACTCTGCAGGTAGATTTTAAATTCGATGCATGAAATAAGTTAAATATAAGTCTTAAGATATTAAGTTGTCAATTAAATTAAATTATCAGTAATTTAATTTAATTTAATGGACAAGTGCTTGCAATCTTAACATAGGGAATTGAATGAATATTTAATAATTTTGGAAATTTAAATTTAAATAAGGAGTGTAATTACAAATTTTTAGTGGATTAATTCAGAATTTATTATGATAAGATTTATTGAAGTTTTGAGGTAATCTTTTGATAATAGGAAATCTTATTTAAATTAATCTTGTGGTCTCTGTTGTATCTTAGTTGATAATGACCCCTAAAAACTGATGAAGTGAAGAGATAAATACAGATTATTATCATCTTTTTATAGAGATACGTTTTATCTTTTAAAGTTATACGTTTTTATTTTAAAGGTATACGTTTTATCTTTTAAGCAACAATTATTAATAGAGCCACATAAGCTGGAGTTATGAGATTTCTGAAGTCACACAATAGAAGATCATAAATTAGAACTAACTTAAAATTGTTGAGATCAAATCAGAGAGATCTCAGAGGTATATATATGTTGATTTTATATCTGATTAAAATCAATTTATAGAGTTATCAATATATTTTACAACATAATCCTATTTGCTTCTGCATTACCCGATTCCTACAGTATAGACTATTGAATAAAGGCAAAGAAGAAAAGGAAAATTGAAGTACAAATTATATGACTTGGTAAATGAAATGATAACCATTAGAATATAAACTCATTTTGATTAAGGTAAAGAGAGTTTCTTAAAATAAGTAAGGAATTTACATGGATTTTTATTTATCTAAACCATAAAAGAATATGTAGCAGTAGGATAAATACCTTCCCATTTCACTATAAAAATACCAAATATAATGTCACACCCCAACTCAAGTGGTGCGACGGTCATTGGTCAAGGGTAGGCTTAAGGCCACCATAAACCCGTAGAACACTCATATACTGGATTTTATACATAATACATATCCACATCATATATATTTATCATTATAAATATTCATTTCTATGATTCATGCAGTAACCATTTATACACTTATATTCATTATCATATGATTTCCTCTTATTCCTTACCGATGAAAAGATACATTCCACATCAATAAGAAACAAGGGCAGCCCAATTGTAACAATTCATACATCAAAATAATATCACCCTCAACATCTAACTACGAAACTCTAGAGTATACTCCTCATACATACAATACCATAATACAAACTAATGAATATATATATATATATATATGTATCTCAAAAGAATTATATAGAGTCTTCTTGGAGAAATGAGTTAAGAAGCTCTGTCTTTTATATTAGCTCCCCCTCGAGCTATACTATCACCTGAAATCCACAGAAGAGGAGTGAGCCTTCAACTCAGTCAGATATAAACATGCAAAGTAAAGGTCAAGCCAAAGGATCATGGATAAGGAAATATCATAAGGTTATGCTTACAAGAACATAAGTGCTCACAATCGAATATCACTGTCAAATCGTATGATAGAACTGCAGAGTACATCAATAGCCTTGCTACCTTATCATAACAGAGCGCATCAGTAGCCTTGCTACCTTATCGCAAAACATATGCTTGGCCAGACATATGCCTAGATCTCATGGTCCCCTCTAGGTGGAACACTGATAAAAACCCTATCAGCTAGGTTTCCAAAGTGCACAATGGACCAATGAATTTACTCTCATTGGGAGGAGCGTTCTATACATATACATATCATGGGTCATATAGCTTTAATTTCACAAGAAAATAATATTGGTCGCAAGACCATCAACATATAAACATGAAATCATTCAAGTTAACAAATAGGTCTTATATAAGTTTGGTCCAAGGAAGAACGACCAAGTCATTTACACATATATAGTAATTATATGGGACCAATTTATCATTTTTTTTAGAATATCATGGAAATTTCAATATATAGGTGTACAGTACAATATTTCGAAATAGAGAGATCATTTAAATGGATATTATGAAGAATTGAATATTCAGTTTCAAGAAAACAGTGTGTATATGCCATGTTTATACTTACCTCAAGAAATTTATCCTTGAATCTCTCTTAATCACTAGTACATTCAATAAATCTTCTCTAATTCCTTGAGTTCTCTTTGCCTATGACATTTCCCCAAATACTCAAAATTAGGATTTTCCTCAATTAATAATACATAATATGGTTCCTTATAATTTTAACTATTTTATAGTCTCTATTATTGTTTACTAACATTAATTTAATTCATCCCTTACAGAAAATCTGGAAATTTGAATGTACTTACTATTTATGTCACTATTCATCAAAATTCATAAATTCTGGTATCTTCCATATTAATCAAAATTAGTAGTTTTAATACTCATAAAAGGTTCTATGTACTCATAAATAATTATCCTAATTACCAAAGATCTTAATCTAAAAAGAAAAATGAAATTTGGAGAAATTACCTTATTTTCCCCAAAAAATCAGTTATAGAAGGATCTGAGCTTGGAATGAGGATCTAATGCCTTGAATGCGACAATTTAATGATTTAATGCATTAACTCCGAGTATTAATATACTAAAAAACAAATGGCACAGATTGGAGAGAGATAGGAGAAGAAATGAAGAAGAAAGAACGAAAAGGGAAGAAGTTATCGTGAGAAAATGACTACTGCTTCTCCTTTTAAATAGGTCATTGCCTCACTAATCCCATTTCACCAAAACCCTCTTCACCAAAATCAATTCGCCAATTCTCCACTTCACCAATGCCACTTCGGCAATCCCGCTTCGCCAATTCTCTACTTCGGCAATCCCACTTCGGCAATCCCACTTTGCCAATTCTCTACTTCACCAATGCCACTTTGGCAATCTCACTTCGCCAATTCTCTACTTCACTAATGCCACTTCGACAATTCCACCTCACCAATCCCACTTCACAGAATGCCACTTCGGCAATTCCACCTCGGTAATTCCTCCTCGCCAATGCCACAACGCCAAATGCCATCTCTCCAAATGCCTTTTCGCCAAATGAGGAGCCAAATCACACTACCTGATCTGTCGAGCTGGAAAAACCTTCCTCGCTAATTCACTCTAAACCAACTCGCAAAAGAGCTACAATCTTCCAATCTCCTTGAAGTTCTACAACTACCTATATAACACATACAAAAACATTTTCCTCTCACACTTTTAACCCAATCAGTCTCTAACATTCTCAGAAAATAACAAACGGATTCAGATTTCTGCAGGAAATATAGAACTAGATAGACTCTAGTTGAAGGGCATATCTCCTTACATACATAGAATTTCCAAAGTAATTCTTCAGACTTATAGATAAGATATAAATCTACAACTCTTATGATTTACACTTTTCTAAGTTATTCCTTTAAGATCATAAAAGTTGACTCACAAGATCCTTCTTGCATACAGAATTCTGAAATTCTCCAAAACATTAATCTATCCATAACATCTCAACAAACATGCAATAAAAATAATAAATAATAAAAAAAATATAACAGGTATTACATTCTTCCCCCCTTAAATAATTTCGTCCTTGAATTTTAAAGAACTTACCATGAACCTAAAATAAATAAGGGTACTTGTCTTGCATGCTCTACTTACTTTCCCAAGTACACTCTTCCATAGCTTGATTCCTCCATAGGACCTTAACCATTGATATATCTTTATTTCTTAGCCTCTTGATCATTCAGTCCACAATGACAATTGGAATCTCTTCATACGTCAAGTTTTGTTGAAGATCCACTGCCGGAACTTGTAGCACATGAGAAGGGTCGGCGATATACTTCCAAAGCATTGATACATGGAACATCGGATACACACTATCCATGCTAGATGGCAAAGCTAACTTGTATGAAACCTCTCAATTCTTGCTCAGAATCTCAAAAGGTCCAATAAACCGTGGAGATAGCTTGCCTCTCTTGCTAAACCGTCGAACTCTTTTCATTGGTGAGATTTTTAAAAACACTAGATCTTCAATGGAAAACTGAAGGTCTTTTCTCTTTGGATCAGCATAACTCTTTTGACGACTAAAAACCGTCTTTAATCTCTCTCGGATCAGTGGAATCTTTTCTGATGTATATTTTATCAATTTTGGTCCTTCGATATACTTTCCTCCAACCTCATTCCAACACAAGGGAGATCTGCATTTTCTGCCATACAAAACTTCATAAGGGGATATTTGGATTGTGGAATGCTAGCTGTTGTTGTAGGAAAATTCTATCAACGGCAAATGAGTCCCAATTTCCTCCAAAGTCTAGAATGCACATCCTCAACATGTCTTCTAGAGTTTAGATAGTTCTCACTGATTGCCCATCTGTTTGCGGATGAAACGCTATGCTGAAATCAAGCTGTGTACTCAAGCACTCTTGTAATTTCTGCCAAAATCTTAAGGTGAACTGAGTACCTCTATCTGAGATGATCGAAACTAGAACTCCATGAAGTTTGACAATCTCATAGACATAAATCTGTGCATACTGAGAAGCCGTATAAGTTGTCTTGACTGGCAAGAAGTGAGCTGACTTGGTTAATCTATCAATAATAACCCATATTGAATCATGGCCTCTTGAAGTCCTTGGTAGTCCAACCGCATAATCCATAGTCACCCTCTCTCATTTTCATTCTGGCAATGGCAATTGTTGAAGTAGTCCCGAAGGTTTCTGATACTTGAACTTGACTTGTTGACAAGTTAAACATTTAGCTACATATTCTGCAACATCACTTTTCATTCCACTCCACCAATAGGAATTCTTAATATCATGGTACATCTTTGTTGCACCTGGATGCACATTGTACTTGGCATGATGCGTTTCCTTAAGAATCATATCCCTTAAACCCTCAACTGCCAGAACGCACAACCTGCTACCATGTCTTAACATGCCATCAGTCACAGTAAATCCTGGAGCTTTTTCTGATCTCACATTATTTTTTATTTTCACCAACTGAGGATCTTTGTCTTAAGCTTCTCTAATATGATCAATGAGAATCGACTTGACTTGGAAATATGCTAAAAGCACTCCTGAATCTGACAAATCCAAATTGATTTTCATATCACGCAATCCCTGCACTTCCCTAACTAATGATCTTCTACTCACTTGGATATGAGCTAAGCTTCCCAAAGAGTTCCTGCTCAATGCATATGCCACTACATTAGGTTTTCCTGGATGGTACAAGATTTCACAGTTATAATCCTTAAGCAATTCAACCCACCTTCTTTGCCTAAGATTAAGATCTTTTGCTGAAACATGTATTTCAAACTCTTATGATCTGTGAAAATCTCACATTTCTCTCCATACATATAATGTCTTCATATCTTCAGGGCAAACACAACTGCAGTCATCTCAAGATCATGTGTAGGGTAATTCACCTCATGCTTCCTCAGCTGCCTAGAAGCATAGGCTATCACCTTACCATGTTGCATAAGCACACAACCAAGCCCTACTCTCGATGCATCACAATACACTGCATATCCTCCTTCACCATACGGCAAAGCTAGGATAGGTGCCGTGGTGAGACAAGTCTTTAACTTATGGAAACTCTCTTCACAAGCATCCGTCCATAGGAATTTAACTTACTTTTGAGTAAGCTTGCTCAAAGGTGATGAAATCTTCGAAAAATCTTGCACAAACCTCCTATAATACCCGGTTAAACCCAAGAAACTTCTAACTTCTGAAACATTTGTGGGTCTAGGCCAACTAAAAATTGTCTTCACCTTTCTAGGATCAACTTTAAGCCCATCCTTGCTCACTATGTGCCCTAGAAAACCCACATTCTCAAGCCAAAACTCACACTTTGAAAGTTTAACAAACAGCTGGTGCTCTCTCAAAGTCTGCAACACAATCCTAAGGTGTTCTTCATGTTCTTTCTTACTCCTAGAATACACAACAATGTCATCAATGAATACAATGACAAACTTGTTCAGAAATGGCTTGAACACCCTATTCATCAAGTCCATGAATGCAGCTGGTGCATTAGTCAGTCTAAATGGCAACACTAAGAACTCGTAGTGTCCATATCTAGTCCGAAAAACTGTCTTCGATATATCCTCATTCCGAATTCTCAACTGATGATAATTCGACCTCAAATCTATCTTGAAGAAATGACTTGCACCCTGTAGCTGATTAAATAAATCATCTATTCTTGGCAAAGGATACTTATTCTTGATAGTTGCCTTATTGAGTTGTCTGTAATCTATGCATAATCTCATAAAACCATCCTTCTTCTTCATAAAGAGTACATGTGCGCACCCCATGGTGAACTGCTGGGTCGATGAATCTTTTGTCAAACAAATCTTGTAATTGAGTCTTTAACTCTCTCAATTCCACTGGCGTCATACGATATGGAGGAATAGAAATTGGATTTGTGCCAGATAGCAACTCAATACTAAATTTTATCTCTCTATCTGGTGGCAGACCAGGCAACTCTTCAGGAAATACATCTGAAAACTCAATAACAACAAGGATCTGCTCCAAATCTTTTACTTCCTTTTGAGTATCTTGGACATAAGTCAAATATCCTTAGCATCCTTTCTTCATCAATCTCCTTTCCCCTACGGCTGATATCATATTATATGGTGCTTCGCTCCTCTCCCCTTGAAATTCAAATTTCTCACCTGAAGCTAATTTGAAAACTATCTTCTTCCCATTACAATCTATAGTAGCATAGTGCTTGGACAATCAGTCCATGCCCAAAATCACATCAAATTCTAATACAGGCAATTCAATCAAATCTACATTCAAGTTCTTGCCACCTATACTAACCACACATGAGGAATAAAAGTGTTGAACTTCAATTTCTTCTTCCAAAGGAGTAGAAACAATCAGTACAGTGTCAAGCAACTCACAGGGCACATGCAATTTCATAGCAAAACATGATGACACAAAAGAATGCGTAGCTCCTGAATCAAACAATACTCTAGCATTTAAAGCTTGGATCGGAAGAATACCTGTAACAACCATGTTAGATGCCTGGGCCTCATGCTGTGCTAGAGCAAAAACTCTGCGTCTGCCTCTACCCATGGGAATTGATCCTGAAGCCTGAGCCACATGCTGACCTGACTCTCTACCAGTCTTTAAAGTCCTGCCCAAAATGCCTCGGCCTGCACCTGGTTGCTGACTAACACTCCTCTCCCTATTCATCTGAACTGTGGTCTGAGAAGCCTGAGGTCTACCTCCAAATGATGGTTATGGACAATTCTTGAGTAAATGACATTGTTGTCCACACCTAAAGCATGCTCCTGATGCATAATGAGAAGGGCCATTATGAAATTTACCACATGTAGAACATAAAGGTTTAGGAGTCTTGGATAGTACAAAGCTAGTTGAACTATGGCTTATCTGAGAAGTGGGTCCATGGGTAGTCCAACTCTGTTGTAGCCTCTCTGAAGATTCTCTATACCCACTCCTAAAAGCTAACTGATGAGTCACTCCTATACTTTTCATTCCACTTTCTTGTTTAGAAGAACTGCCTGCTTTAAATTTCTATTTCTCAACTCTTTCGGATCTAGCTTCCATCTCTCTATTCTCTATTACCCTAGCCTTATCCACCAGCTTAGAGTAAGAGTCGAACTTAAGAGCAGCTAAGAATTTAAATAGTGGAGCCACTAATCCTCTGTGAAACCTCTGAATCCGTGCCGCTTCTATAGGCACCAGAGTTGGAGCAAATTTGCTTAATTAACTAAACTTCCTGGTGTACTCTGAAACACTCATACTAGGTGTCTGAACCAATCTTTCAAACTCTATAGATTTAGCTTCTCTCACGCTCTCTGGAAGAAATTCATTCAGCACCAATTCCTTGAATCTCTCCCAAGAAAGATCTTTATTTTCCCGAAGCATACCAGAAATACTTCTCTTGAACCAATCATTGGCCTTAGCTTTCATCAAATAGCCCATAAACTCTATAGCTCTTCTATTGGGAATCCGCAGAATCTGTACATTCTCTTCAATTTTTTCTAAGAAATCTATAGTATCCACCTCACCTCTATACTCTGAGGGCTTAAACTTAAGGAATCTCTCAAATGATACCTCTTCCACTTGACGTACAACGGGTGGTGGAACTGCTGGAGGAACAGGAATCTCTGGAGCCTGTACTGGAGGTACCTACTGTTGTCTTTACTGAGTGATGAACTCAGCTATCATTGTATAGTTCCTTTGCAGCTGTTCCAATTGCTGAGCCATATTAGCCACATTTACTGGTGGCACAGGAGGAACTTCATCAACTCCATTTTCACCCACAAAATCTTCTTCAGAAGGCAAATCTCGCCTAGGACAACCTCGACCTCTTCCTCTACCACGGCGAGGAGGCATCTTGATACTATTATTATTATTGTCATCAATAATGATTATTAACCCTCCTTATTGTTAAGCCTTATTGATTTATTGTTTATGAACTTGGTTGTCGATTCTTGAACTATGTTCATTGATAAACCCTATTGTTCTATAGATATTGATTAATGTTTATCGTTATTGAGAGTCCTCTTGGCCCATGTATATTTATTGTACCTACCAAGTTTTTACTAAACCACGAGACACGTTTACGATATAATGCTTTTTCATGAGGAATAATTCATCGGATCATGTGCACTAGTGACTCAATTGATAGAGTCTGAATTATTAATATTTCCACCTAGAGGAGACTATCATACTCTAGACTTATACTTAGTGCAAATATATGTTTATTGTCATAGGGAGTGGTACTGCCCTGCCTTATATTGCTGTTGTTATTGATTATTATGTTATGAATGTATTGATTGATTGGTGTCATTCCTTTTAGACACATTAATATTATTATTCATTGAATCTAAAGCTTCGTTATATATATATATATCAACACTCTTTCAATGAAACACCTAAGTATTAATACATTTCATAATTCATTGAGTTGAAAATTTATCTTTTTTCAAATGCTTTTCAAGTGTTAGAGTAGATGAAAAGCCTTATTTGGATGATAAGCTTTTTCACCGTTTTCTTCCTAATAAGCTATCTTATTATAGTTTTGAAACACTTTCTTTGTAGTATTATTATTTTGGATGATTATCTTTTAAATGCTTCGCAGAATTGGAGACGCATAGATATAGACTTGTATAATGTATTTTAGCACATTATTAATTTTTTCTTATTTATCGTGGATGATAGCTAGAGGTTGCCTTTTGATCAATAGTGAATAAATATGATTTCATTATATTAATGACATTGATTACTTATATGATTGATTGTATATATATATTGGAGATAATATATGATTGATTGTATATATATATTGGAGATAATATGTTGAAAATGATCCGAGAATTATATCGATTGTATTAGATTTTACGAATGTTCGGTGATCTTATATCTACTCATATCTTAATATTATCACATTAATAAAGTCGAGATATGACACTGTATAATTTACTCTGATATAAAATTTAATTTTAATTAATTATAAAAATTTATTGGCCATATGCCACTTTTTCTTTTAAAAGTATGTTTAAATTTTTATAATAAATCAAAATTAAATGTTAATTCAAAAGTGGATCCAATAATATCTACTAAAATTTTATACTAAAGGAAAATATTTTTTAATTTATATTGTATGTCATATGACCAAAATATTAATAACATTAGTGAATTTGACACTTAAATATTTAATAAAAAAAACGTCATACTAAAAGTTTTTTTTTTTTTTTTTTTTATAAATTTATTAGATATAAATATTTTACTCAATAAATTTTCTTCTAACATTTCTTAAATTTTATTGCAGATTTCTGTAAATTTTTTAATGATAAAAATATATATTCTTCTATATACATGATAATTATCATAATATATATCAGAGAATTTTTTTTATATTATTTTTTTAGAATAAAATTATTAATATTATTATAGATTTTATTAAAATCTAGATTTAAATTAACTTTTATTTTTTAATTACTTTATTTTCTTCTTTTCCTATCTCCTTAACTCAGTATGAACCCTATTTCCCTGCATTAAAGATAAACAAGAATGAAAAGAAAAGAAAAAACTTATTCCCTCCAATCAATTGGAATGTGTTAAAAATAAAAAATCTTGTTTGATCCAATTATAATCCTTTCTCATTTGTGTCATTAGAGTAGTTTCATTAAAAATCCACAAAAGGCCTAATTTGCCCAAGTTAAAATCACACGACAAGTCCTTACTGTCTTATGGGTCAACAGAGAAGGCATATGTGTTGATAAACGGCGTCGCTTAGGTCCATCACCCCGCTCCATTCTTCTTATTAGACTTTTCTAAAACCCTAGTAAATCTCTGCTCCTTTCTTCCTCCTTTCTCTACCAGAAAACATTAGATTTGAGAAAAATGTTGCGTCGAAACATTCGATTGAGGAGAGAGTATTTATACAGAAAGAGCTTAGAAGGAAAAGAGCGATTACTCTATGAGAAAAAACGCAAAATCAAAGAAGCCTTAGCTGGTAACTATGCAAAACTAACCAAATATTAGCAAACAGACCACTGCATAATATGTAATTGATTTATGTGTTTTCTTCACAGAGGGAAAGCCAATTCCTACCGAGCTCAGAAACGAAGAGGCTGCACTTCGCCAAGAAATTGATCTTGAAGATGAAAACACAACCAGTATGTATTCTGTTTTTTGCAGAATTTTATTTTTTTTTTTGTTTTTTTTTTTTTTTTTTTTACAGTTGCTTATTTTTTTTATGCTTTTTATTGTTGAAATTTCAGTTCCAAGGACTCATATTGATGATGAGTACGCTAATGCAACTGAAAAAGATCCTAAAATTTTGCTCACTACTTCTCGGAATCCAAGTGCTCCTCTTGTGCAGTTTGTAAAGGTTTCTAATTTGTGAATTCTGTTGTTTATTTTCTGGGTTTTGCTTTGGTTTTCAATATTGATTCAAAAGCCTCTCTCTTTTTATAGGAATTGAAGTTTGTCTTCCCTAACGCAGAACGAATCAATCGTGGTGGTCAGGTAATCATTTTTCCCCTGCTTGAGCTAGACTTATACTTGACTACTTTTAAATTGGCTTTTTGAGATAGTGGTTACTTGCTGTTATCAATTTTTTGTTTTAGTTTCTTTTTTTACATATAATTGATAACTGTGAAGCACATTTTTTGCCTTTTTTATTCTTAAAGGGATCTGTTCTTTTCTTTAGATGATAATTATTTATGGATATTCTAACGAAACTTATACTGCGAAAAATTATTTGTTATGTTATCTGATGGAATGCTGAATGTTTAGAAGACAAAGGAATGTGGCCAATTAAGCTTGTACAAGCGGATATACTAAATATGATTTCCAGTTTTGTGGTCTCTGATAATCCTTATGGCAAGTTAGAAACTTAATCTGATATGTTTGTATGTTTCAGTATCAGTGTCTGGGATGGGGGATAATTTTATATATCTGTCTTGATGACAAGACTTTGGAATTTATAAAGTGAATGCACTTCTACTTCTTTGCAGGTTATTTCTGAAATTATTGAAAGTTGTCGCGCACATGATTATACAGATGTCATTTTGGTTCATGAGCATCGTGGTGTGCCTGATGGTTTGATTATAAGCCACCTACCTTTTGGTCCAACTGCATACTTTGGATTGCTCAATGTGGTAAGTATTTTGGTCATTCTTGTGTTTTTGGTCCTCTGATTAGCCTCTTTGTTCAGAGCATTAAATGCTAATCAAGTTTAAACTGTAGGTTACTAGACATGACATCAAGGACAAGAAAGCAATTGGAACAATGCCTGAGGCTTATCCGCATTTGATTCTGAACAATTTTAGAACCAAGGTATTGATGAATCATTTTGTAATTATTGATTATTTCATCTTAGTCTATGATTGACTTCCTAGTGGTATTGGATATTAGCAGTCATTTTAGCCTGTTTAGTGTTTAACTCTTTGAGTAGCTAACTAATTCTTGGTAGATTTTTCTCAGTGTAGATTTTAAGTTCCTAATGAACAATTAGCATTTGTTTAGATGATGATTTCTTTTTTTCAAGTATAAAGAAGCCACTTATTGGAAAGGAACCTGTTCATTTCTTGCATGCTGAGTCTGTTGCTTTATTGCTGATATTTTTTATGCTTCATATTAATAACATTGTAAGTCTAGTTCAATAGTGCATGGATAAGTAATATTCAGAAGAGCCTATGTTGCTTCTCGGAGATTTGATATTTGCATTACAGTCTATTATGGTTTCTATGTTGAACTGACTAAAACATCTGTAACAGATATGCCAAAATATTGATGGATACTATCTTTATATCTCCTAAAAACCCACAATTTTATTGGTATTTAGTGTATTGTTTGTGTTGATATGATATGCTACTAATAACACCAAGGGTGACACAACCAACCAAAGGCTTATTATATATATGTTCTGGAAATTGGCAAAAGTTTCTTAAATAATGTGATTGAACTCCACTAATGATCTTAAGTTGCATGTCAAGCTAATGCTATATCTTTAATGTGGGGTTGATTTATCAATTATTGCCTATCATTGATGTTTTTTTTTTTTTGTTTTGTTTATGGATTTTCTGTCACTTCTGATAGCTGGGGGAAAGGACGGCAAACATTCTAAAGCATCTTTTCCCAGTACCAAAGCCAGATACTAAACGCATTATCACTTTTGCAAATCAGTCCGACTATATTTCGTTCAGGTTGGTTAACTGTCTAATCTCTCGAAATATCTTCTTCTTCTTCTTTTCTGAATATTTTATCACCTGCCTTTTTTGCTAGTATTCACTGGTGATCATATGCAATATACAGGCATCATCTGTATGAAAAGCATGGAGGTCCTAAATCTATTGAGCTCAAGGAGATTGGTCCACGGTTTGAAATGCGACTTTATCAGGTAACTCTTAATGCCAATCAATTCAATTTCCATTGTCCTTGGCCCCCTCTAGCCCCCAAGTTACAAAGGCATTTTTGTTTACAACAAAATTCTGTGATTTTTGGCAATGTAGAAAGGAGTTTTGCTTTTATAATAGAGAAATTGTTACACTGGTATGATAATTTGGTTGATTGTACTCTCAATTTTAATTTAAATTTTAACAAGAAAAATATTTAGGAGGAAATAATATAACATATTTCTAAATTTATAATTAGTTGAGTTCAGTTGATGGATGCTGTGCTACAAGAGAGCTTTAATTCTTTTAGTACAAGTGATGTAATAAGAGCTATTACAGAGAATGCTGTAAACTCTTGTTGCGACATCTTCTTGGTTTCCACAGGATCCACTGAGCTTTGCCTGCCTTATTGTTTATTTATATTTTGCTGTGTGGCATTTCCTAGATAGTACTTAATTAGTTTTGTTGACTGGGCTCCCAATCAATATTTAAGGTTTTTAAGCAGTATCTTCTGAATCATATGATAAATCTATTTGGTTTCTCTTTCGTATTCTGGTGTGCAGATCAAGTTAGGAACAATGGACCAGAGTGAAGCACAAACTGAATGGGTGATTCGACCATACATGAATACATCTAAGAAGCGGAAGCTCATTGGGGACTGATGCATCCTCAAGAAACCATTTCCTATAGTATATCTTTATATGTTGGTGATATTTAGCGTCAACTATGCTTAAGCTAATTTGAATTTGCTTGCTCCCCAGTTCCTATCAGTATTCATGATAGTACTGTGTTGGCAGCAGCAGGTCCCTCAAAGGCGCAAAACATGAGTGAATTACTATTTAGCCAAAACCTTTATTTTCAAAAATTTTGTAGTCCCTTACATTTTTTTACAATTCAAAGCCAAATTTTATTGATTCTAATTTTTTTCATTATGCGAATAATAATAATTTATACTTAAAATAAATATACTATTGATAGCTGGATAAAACTATAAGCTCGGGTGATACCAGAGAAAAGCACTTGAACTGACCCGACACAAACCACCCAAACTGAACCTGAACCAAAAGACAGTCAACAAATGTATAGGGTTTGGTCAATATTGGCCAATCAGAACATGATCAAACTAAATATTCTTAATTGATTGCCAAGATGAATGTGCATGCAAAATGGAACAAGATGTTCTGTATAATATAACACTTCAAAACATGGCATGCCTAAAGTTTCTTATAGCTCAAAAAATTTATTTTTCTGGTGTGGGCTTATTCTGATTTCTGAAGCTATATGGTAAGGTATGGTCAAATTTCGATCAGCCACACCTAAATAAAGCAAACTCTGTCCGCAATTTTTTTGGTGAATTGAACTTGAAAACAGCTCCAAGCTTTAGACCATTTCTTCCCTGAGCCAGTCTGCAACATTTGCTCATTCCCCTGCTTGTTTTCAATCACCATAAACACAGACCTTTTAGCATATATATGCTCAAAATTGGTCGAGGCTAAGGAGGGGAACTGAACTCTTATTGCCATCATTTATAACTGTTCCTGTTTCTTCGTATGCGGGGCATTGTTTTGCTTAGCTCGATTAGATTTGGAAAGTTATGATGATGCTTCATTTTTCATGTGCTAAAAGATAGAAAGAATTTGTATTTCCAAAACTGAATGGCCTTCCAAATCCTTAGGAAACTATGTTGAGCAGAAAAGACGAGTAGAGTACTTTCTAGATGAGCAAAAAAGTCTACTATGGAATCAAGAAGGGAAGAAAATAATATTAAGATGAGTACAGCATGATTACCAGAGTTTTCGCTCCAACATCTTCATTCAGGGCTGAACTCTGCTGAGAAGTCATTCGAATACATGGGGATTGGATAACTGCCCAGCTGTAGGTTGCTCGTCCGGTAAAAGAAAATAACATAGTTCAGCCCTTATGGCAAAAATTATAGTCTTTTAGAACATTATGAAGGAAATGTGAAGATTTTCAGCAAAAGTTGTAAACAAAAGCAAAGACAAGATCGGGGGAAGTAAACTAAGAAATATTCTTGAAAAGATAATTATGCTACTTTGCAGTTTACACAAAAAAAAAAGGGGAGATGCAAAACTTTTTCCTTCCAAGGAAATGAAATGATTATCGCTCATTATGGGCTCATAACTTCATTTTATTGCTTCCTGGAAATTAATTCCACTTCTTTATGATGGGAATGCTTAAATATGAGGGTTAATTATATCCATGATCCCTCAAAAATTGATTAATATATATTATAGTCTGAAAATTTTATTTTATTACAATAATATCATTATTTTTATGGAGTAACGCACATCAAAATCTCCGATTTTTAATTTCAGTGAACGATTATGTAAGCAATTATAAAAGATATTTGGATGAAAAATTTATTTTAAAAAATAGAATTTTAAAAATTCTGTTTTAAAAAAATTAATATATTTATTTTAATTTTTTTTTATTTTTAAATTTTAAAATAATATTTTAAATTAATTTATTAAATATTTAAAAAATTATTTAATATTTTTAAATTATAAAATAATATTTTATATTTATTTTAATTAAATTCCAACAACCTGTAATATTAAAATAAACCAGCTCAACACCTCCCAGATATTTTTCCTTTCTTCTTCCACGCGTTTTTTCACTCCCCTCCCTCTACCTTTTCACTTGTGATGATATTAAATGATTGCTAAAACAAAGTCACTGTATCAACTTCACTGGATTTGCTATTGTCACCGCACAAGCCACCATCGCCGTCTATCAGCTACGCCCAGTATATCTCCCAACTCCCACCATGCAAAACACGAAACCCTAACAAAATTCTTTTCCCTTTTGCTTCCTTCCCCGCAGTAATTTTCTTGCATTTTCTCACACTTTCTCGCAAGATTTTCTCTGCCTCTCTATTCTCTTCTGATATCTTTCGGTGTGATTGGATCTGAGTAACTTATATTTTACAATTGATGAGGTCAACCTGGGATTCGTTCGAAGAGACGAATAATGGTCCTTCTCCCTCACGAAACAAAGAGATGAACTGGGTCAAATAGAATGATCGGAAATTCAAAATTGACCTGGTATTGGTTTCCTAAGGTTTGACCTGGTATTGGTTTCCTAAGGTTATTTTCGCCCGTTAACATTAAAATACAATCAATTTTATACAGTTTATATCATATCAAATAATAATTTCATTTCCAACCATCACTCTATTTTTAATATTATTTTTTACAACAAAAAAAAATATTCTTTTTATATTTTTTTTATTTATTTTATACAATTTATTATAATTCTTCAATATTATTAGTGTTATATTTTATATTTAATTTATATTTAATATATAAAATAATTGAAATTTAATTTCGACAATTTAAAATTTAATTAAATTAATTAAAATTAAATTCAATTAATTAGAAATCTAATAATAATCAATATATAATATAATAATTAATATAAATTAATTTGTATTATTTCAAATTCTTATATTATATATTTAAATTAATTAATTTTCATAAAATATAATTTTTTTTATAAAAATTTAGATAATATTAATTTTATTGTTTGTATTTAATTTAAATATTTATGTAAGAATTAATATATATATATATATATATATATATATATTACAATTTAAATATAATGAGAATTTTTTATAAATTAAAATTTTTAAAATTAATTGTTTGTATAAATTAAAAACTAAATACAAAATTTAAAAAAATATGAACTTATTTGTAAAATTTTGATTTTAATTATAAAATTTTTATACATATAAATTAAATAATAAAAAAATCAATTGATGAACAGTAGAACACCAGTTTCACGAGCATTATTTTGTAGTGCAAAATGGCACTTGTCGCTCGGTTCACCACCTGTGAACTAAGAATTACAATTCCAGACTTCACCGTATATATATGATCTGACAATATACTCAATTCAAATTTCCTTCTTCAATGCGGAAAAAAAAAAAAGAGATTATAATTCTAGAATTCACAAAAAAAGATAACCCAAAGCTATAAAAGTAAGAATATCCTTCTTAGAATATAAAAAGAGATCACTAAAGCGAAGTTAGGTGCAGTTGGAGGGGGACTATGATCTCCCAGTTTAAAAAAAAAAAATTAAAATATATATATATAACAAAAAAGGGTAAAGAGGTAGAAATATATTGGTGAAAGAGTAGAGATAATGGGAGAGTAAGTCCAACCACCGTAACTACTCATACTTTCCAGTTTTGGCTGAAAATCAACGATCCACCAAAACACACTATCCTTTTGAGAAAGAAAGAATGGGGAAGAGAGAAAAAAAAGGGATGCAGTCAAGACCTATCTATTTGAACTTTTTTTTTTGAAGTCATGAGTTTATTTTTGTAGAGAAATCTTAATGGTTGAGGTTAGTATTTATAAATAAAGTTTTAATTTAAGGTTTTATGTATTTAAATTTTATTCAAGCATTTTTCTCATATAAATTTCATTTTATTTCTTTTTAACCAATAATAAAAATGAAATATATGAATATAAGTAATTATACAAACTCAGTATAAAAAAAGAAGATTTTAATGATTTAAATTTATAAGCGAGTTGAAATTAAGAATTAACATTTTTCAAATTTGAGTTTGTTTCTTTTAATTAAGCTACTATTTTTATTTGCTCTAAGTTCTATGAGTTAAACATATATAATACATAATTCTTTGTTCTTATGTAACACTTTATTTTTTTAGCCTTGGCGAGGATTGAGTAAAGAGTTGGGTGGCATTCCAATAAGGAACAATAATGAATTTCTTTAGATGGGTAATTAGGTTTAGATTGAGGGGCAGGAGCTTGTTCAAAATTATGAGCAGTTGAGATAGCGATGTCACTAATAACAGTGTTGTTTTGGTTATCATATTCAAGTTTGAAAATTAATATTTATTTATTTTTTCTTTTGTATTTTTTTGTGATGATATGATATATCATTGTCTAGATTATATATATATAAACTATTTTTGATTTTAGAGTGGTTTTTTGAAATTGTCTCTGATTTTGGTTGTTTATTGTCATTATAGTTTAATTTGTTGAAATTGTGTTTTCTAGTTATTAAATTATAGTTTTTAAAATTTGATCTTGTATAAAGAGATCATGACTTGAAATTGTTTTTGTTTTTAAATTCATAAGAACACAGCATGTTAATGTCTTTTGAATGAAAAAATATTTTTTGTTATTTAGTGCTATTTTTATTGTTTATATTGGCTCATTAACATAGCCTGTAATTTTTCATACTCTATTTCAATATGAAAATTTAGGAGTGAGATAATTAAATGGTTTTGGTGCTTTAATGTTAATCCCCTCTATAAAAAATTTGTTAAGGACAAATTATCATATCTTAGATTATAAAGAGCTGAGCTAAGTTAGTAGTAATAAAATGTGTTAGGGAGATAACAGACAGATGAACGTTTTATCTCATTTTTGTGATTTCAGGGTTTTATACTTCAAGAAGAAAAAGTGTCAATATAATATTCTCACTATAATTCAGAGACATATTTGAATATTTTTCTTTCAAAATACTAACTATTTACTTCCTAATAAAGTACTACCTAATTTCATTTTCCTCCATTTTATTTCTTTTTCATTCACTTTCCTTCATTTTTTTTTCCATTTTCCTTAACTTTCTTTAATTTTTCTTCATTTGCTTATCCAATTTCCTTCATTTTCTTTCCTAGTGATATTGTAATTACTTTTAATTATTTCTAAATTGAAATATATATTTAATATTTAATATTTTTATATTTTTTAAATAAATTTATTTCATTATTGTAGAGTTCCCTTTCAAAATTCATACGTTTGTAGTTGGTGCTCCTCTCTTAAAATTTATGCGTCTGCCTATGTTTTATTGGCTAATTATAGTTATTTTATTTATGATATTGCTCAATATTATGTATTAGTGTTTGTCTCGTATATTTATCTTCTTCCCATTCATAAAAATTAGTATCGTATCAGAGCAGAAATTTCTTAATTTTTCGATTTTTCGTTTGAATATTTAGCCACAATAACTCGGTCCAATGTTGTCGTCGTTTCAAGGGAGTGTTGAATTTGTTTACTGGTGGATCAGTATTGAATTTGTTTTCTTATCCAATTCCAGCTAGCCCAGTGTTTACTCTCAAGTGACAATTAAAAGTCTATTCCTAATTATCATTTGACTCAATTGAATGTCTATTATCAATTGTGAGAGGAGTATTAAAAATTTAATAATTTTATATTAATTGAAAATAAAAAATTTAAATGGTTGATATATGATGATGATCTATTATTTAATTGATTAATTATAATCATTTTGTTTATGATAGTACCCACTGTACCAATATGTGTTATATGTTTCTGTTCTTAATATTATCTCAAAAAAAAAAAAAAAAAATGAAAAAGCACCTTTAGGGAAAAAAATAAATAAATAAACACCTTTAGAATCTAACCAGCTGAAGCAACTGTGATTTCTCCTGACGTGTTATGCTTCTTTCTTTGCTACGCCTTTCTGGCCCTTGCCTTGTCCCTGCACATCCCCCTGCAACATACAAATTAAGAGAAAGAGGAGCAGATAATTCAAGGTATTTGGAGGTTCACAACTAATATTCATAAAAACCTCGAATTTTGAAGGAAACACATTTTATTTTAGGGACTTGTAAGAATAGGCCACCATTATTTACAACAACGAGGGCCATCTGTTAATGCCCAAAGAGCTACTAACTATGGGAAACAAAGAACACTATCATCGAAAATTTTGCCTTGAACCGTTTGTACAAAAGTTTAGACTAAATGTGGGCTAATCTCTCTTCCATCAACCGATAGTTTATCCTGATCCTCGTTCATCAATGCAGTTAATATCATATCATATCATCCTAAGCTTCTATGCTTCTCAAAACATTCAAAATTGGTTTTAGGACTTTTTATTGATTTTCATCTGGAACAGCTTTCTCCATACCCGCTCCATTCCCCAGTTTGATTTGCCTTGCCCCATCTTTCATAAATGGCCAGTAGTTTCTTGTCATCATTCGATCTGAAAGATATCACTATACAACACAAGCAGTGAGTGTTCTGCAACTTCCAAATAACAGGAGAGAGATGATGCCCAAGAAATTGAACAATTTCTCATTGAAAGAAAATTTGAAGCAATAACATTACAAGAGAGGAGAAGATTTAGAGGAAGTGCAAGTATCTGACAGAACTTATTAATTATGTTTCTTCATTTCTAGGAGCCCTGTACAAAATCCTGCTATAAAACTTTTACCAGCTTGATGAACTCTAGAAGAATAAGGCCACTACATGAAGCAACAAGCCATAACTTCATGAAGTGATTTGCTGCTTCATTCCCAAGCTATTCAGAAAGTCATTTTACTGAGATGGCAAGGCACCGACATTGTGAAGCTGGCAGTAGAACTTGTTTGTCACTTGGTCTCCTCTACTAATGAAGCCATTGAGTTTAACAAAGATCAATCTAGTTAGCCAATGGAAATTCTATTAAAATAATGAAAAATGACCTTTCTACTTCTCTAAGATACTGTACAGTTCCACTCATAATCTTCACAAGCTTCCGACTGATGTGTAGGCCAAGGTCTTCTTTTGAAACACCCTGGCTGTGGTGAAACATCTATCGGATTATTTCTTCTAGAATCTCTGGAGCTGGATGAGAGATACTGCCACATTAAATCCACAAATATCGGCTCATATATAAATTATTTAATATATCTTTAGAGAGAGATTTTTTTATATATATATATATGATATTGGTTATATTGGTATGTTTCCGTACAACATAATTTTATTTGATTAAGTTTGAATTTAAATTCTTTAATAATAATTAGACGGAGAATCATCCCAAAATATTTTTATCATTACAATTTGATTTGGATATGAACAAACAATTAATACGATTTTTAACTCTAAAAATTTTTAATTTGAAATTTTAAAATTCGTAGTTACTCCTAATTAATGATGCCCAGGAGAAATATGTCATTTATTTAAGAGATAAATCCTGCATATGCTGAGATTAAAATAGTGGCTGTGATTTTGTAGAAAAGGGTTTATGTCTCATAATAATAATAATAACTGAATATTTAGTATATGTGTTTTATAAAAGTGTCTTAAATCTGAATATTAACATTTAATTAACTATCCAAATTAAATTTAATAATGATTAACACACTTATGTGTCCTTTCTTATATCCTTAAGAAAAAGAGGAAAAAAAAAATTGATAAACCCCTTCCAAACATGAATTAGCCAAGTGTTGCAGGTCACTTTTTTTTTTTTTTATATGTCCTCAACTTGCCATATATTTTTTTTTCAAGTGAGGTAAACTTTTTGTTAATCATAAATTAAAAATTTATAATAAGGATATTTTATAATAAGCTAATAATCAATAAAAAAAAAATTAAAATCTTATCATAAAATTATTATATCTAAAATTTTCAAAATTGGTTATTTTATTTTAAATTTGAAATGGAATTTTTATTGTATCCAACTGATCAAAATTAAATCTATTACTTTTTGTTATTGAGAAGAGATTAATGAAAATTATAATAGAATCAAGTTTGGTGATAAATGGTCATAAAAAATAATAAGTAGAATTGTAATTTTTAATAAATAAGTATGGTCACAACTAATTTTTAGTTGTCCTTTATAATATAATAAACTAATTGGATGTTCATATTCATCTAACAAAGAATTGGAATTTAATTATTCTATCAGTAACACCTAATAACGTTTCTTTTAAGTGCCAATAAATTATTTGTGTAAGTCAATTATGTTTACTAGTGCTAGTCTACTACTCATGTTCATATTACTGACCTTTTCAATTCTCTCAAGTCCCTAAATTTGTAATTTCTCTAATTCAAATCAATTCTAGACCATATATAGATTTATCCAATTAAATAAGAAATTTGCATTATGGCTTAGTGTCATTAATTCAATTTAATTATATTTTACTAATGTTTAATTAAAAAAATTGTTCAGGTCACTCTAGTAAATATCAAATTTAATTTTCTTAAACTCAAATATTTTTCTAATGTTTAATTAATCAATTCATTAGCTTATTAAATAGGTTCATTAATTAATCAGTATAATTATAATTTAAATATATTTTACCCCAAGAACCCAATATTTATCATTGAATTAGAATTCCTTTAATCTTTATATATTTAATCTTTTTTATAATGTATATCTAGTTTTTTTTTAGAGCACTGGGGATGAAAAATTTAAGATTGGTGAGATTTAAACCCTGCAATAAATTTTTAAAATAATCTCATTTTACTAATAGATTAAAATACTAATTAATAATTAATTTATTAATTGGTTAAGTGTTTTCATTTAACTTTTTTTTTTTTTTAAATTAGAGAAAGAAAATTTGAATTTGAATTTATCACTCAGATTGTATACAAATTTAAATTATTTTTGGTGATGCTTAATTTTAAAAACACCATTGGATTAGTATTGAGATATATAATTTTTAGATGTGAAATATGTGGGTTAAAGTCTACCCATAAAGTTCTAATTTTCTAATAACGCTATGATTTCTTTTTTTCTTTTTCTTAGAAAGAATAATATTATTTCATGGAAGTTTTAGCCTTGTAGGATTGAATAACATAAAATTAATGCTGCTTGAACTTGAATGCCAAAAAACTGTCCAATGAAAAGTTGAAAACAAAAAATATAAATTCAACAATAATTAGTCATCTTTATCCACTGGTAAAACGGCAAGAAAATTACCTTCAAAAGTTAATTATGAGAGAAATTATTAGGTTAATTACTATATTTTCTCCAATAAAATAACTTAATACATTAAATTTCTCCGACCTTCTAAAAATATATTAACTCTCTCCTGATAAATATCTTGTTATAGTAGTATTCATTTCGTCTAATTTTACCTTTAGTCAATTTTAAAATGATGGACAAGAACACGTAGTAAAAAGATAAAAATATTTTTATACTTTATTTTTAATTAATTACTTTTGCTTTAAAAATTATTTTTTTAGGATTAAAATATTTATTTTTATATTTTTTGATAAATTTTAAAATAAAAAATAAATAAAAATATTTTTTAAAAAATAATTTAAGAAGAAATTAAATTATTTCTTCTTAATTTTTTTAATATAAATAAAAAATTTATTTCACATTTTTGACAAATTTAAAAATAAAAAGTAAAAATATTTTTTAAAAAATATTTCTTATTTTTTATTTTCAAATTTTTTATTTTTTTAAAAATAAAATAAAAAATATTTTTATTTTCAAATTTGTCAAAAAATATAAAAATATATTTTTAACTTTAAAAAATATTTTTTAAAGCAAAAATAGAATGTAATTAATTAAAAATAAATGGTAAGGGTATTTTTATTTTTTTATTATTCTTATTGACTATTTTATAATTAATTAACTGTAAAATTAAACGGAAAAATCTAATAATATATTTTAATATTAGTCATGAGAGATTTAGTGTATTTTTAAAAAATAAAAAAAATATTTAATATATTAAATTATTTTATAAAAAAATAATAATAATTAACCCAAAATTATTAAATAACATACCAAAATAATTAAATAACATATAAATATATTATTTCTACCCAAGACAAATTTATATTGATATATTTTCAATTCAATAGCACATAAATCAACCTTATGCATAAACAGAATAGAATAATCTTATCATGCGTAAGAATTATGAGGGATGGTTGTCCCCCTACCCTAATAGTAGTTGACTGACTTGTTCAATTCCAAAACTACCCAAAACTTGTCAGATATCTCTGTCCAAGAAGCAAGGACAGTCCTGCCAATAAATTGGTATATATAGCTTTTAACTAACTAATCTCAGAAATCTCATTAGAAGAGTCGCAAAAGAAACTTTTTGTTATGAACGAGATGGAACCAATCAAGAATAAAAATTACCAAACCCAATTAAGCAAATCTAGCAATTCACACTATAACAAGCTAGCTGCTAAGTTCTTTGACAGAGTGTTTTTCTTTTGTGTTTTATTACTTTATTCTTCAATGCTTCCTTTAGCATTCAACTTAATGCAATTCTTTAAATCCAACATTGGCAAGGGTTGCATGTTCCTTCTTTGCAATGGAATTCTAGTTTTTATTGTCAAGGATTCTGGTCTAATGAGCAGTTCTATTTCTCATCAAGAAATTATTCTCATAAACAATGGTGGAACTCCAAAGAAAACAGACATGAAAACAGACGAAAAAGTTGTCGTGGAAGTTAAAGAGGTACAAGAAATAGAATCCAAGTCTTTGGTTATGGTAGAAGCACGAGATGTAGTAGGTGAAAAAGGTAATGAGATTTTTGTCATTCATGAAGAAGAAGAAGAAGAAGAAGAAGAAATTGGATTGCTGCGTATTGAAAAAGAAGAAGAAGAAGAAATTGGATTGCTGAGTATTGAAGAAGAAGAAGAAGAAGAAGAAGAAGAAATTGGATTGCTGAGTATTGAAGAGTTGAACAAGAAATGTGATGATTTTATTAGAAAGATGAAAGCAGAAATCAAATTAGAAGCTCAACAACTTATCTTGGTTTAACATTAATTAATGGGTATAGTTTTTTTTCTTCTTCTCCTAGTTCTTGTTTATGCATAAAGATCATACAGAACAGAAACATGTTAAATTTTGATGTGCTAGGCCAGCACTTATAGTCTGATATAATTAATGATTGTATTCTCAAAATGAAAGAACCTAATCCATTTTCAGTTTCAAAATAATATACGAATCAGTAGTTAAGTCCAAATATTATATTAAATTTTAATTTCTTATATTTTATTTTAACACGAGACGTTGAACTTTAATTGTCATAATTATAAATAAAAGTCTGAAACTCTTTTCCTTTTTTGTATCATATTGTTAAGCCATTATACCACTAATCTATCTGTTCAATTATATTCTAAATAAAAATAATAATTATGAAATCCTAACCACCTCATTCTTAACTTATTCTTTATTTTTTTTTTTAAATTTAATTTTATTTATTTTTCTCAAAATTATTCATTAAAAGATTTAGAACGAATTACATCACTTGAAATAAGAGGATGTTCGACAACTCACGAGAATCTATCATAAAATGAGCTGCTTTAACAGGGTAGTGAGGATTATTGTGTATTTTTACATAATAATTTTTTATGTGATATATTTTGAGAGTATAAAAAAATTTTAAAAATTATAATTTGATAGTATTTGATATAATGAATCCAATGATATATTTTTTATGCTAAATAAAAATCAAATGAATATTAAAAAATATATTATAAATTTTCTATATCAAATTTAATGATTTATATTTATTCTATTTGTAATTTTTTTTTCTATCAATTTGATTTTTATTTAGTATAAAAAACAAATTATTTAATTTATTAATTTTAATTTTTAAAAAATTTTACAAAAATTTTTATGTTCTTAAAATATGTCAGCATGAGAAATTACTGTATAAAAATACACAATAACCTTCTTAACCCGGTCTAACAAGCATATAAACAGCCCCATTTCTAGATCTCTTAATAAGAGAGAGAGACATTTCTCTTAATTTATAAATAAGAATGACACAATCATCCATCATTAATCCTTGAGACTGTCCATTAAGAGCCAAGTAAGCCAACATCGAATCTGTCTCCAACACCACTCTCTCCGTTTTAATTTTATTGTTTGAGCTACCAAAAATCTTTATTCGGTCAGTCGCACTGATTCCTTTTTCTTATTTTATTTATTTTTTATATTTAACAAATACAAATCTCTCTAAATTTATTAATATGTATATTTCGAATTAAATTTTACTTTTATTATTTTTCATTTTCTTTATGGAATTCTTATTCATTTTATAGGAGATATTCTTAGAGTTAAAATTTTTAATTTTAAAATTACCGATACTTATAAGATATGAAAGCCGATTTGTAATAAAAAAAAATAATCATAAAGTAGAATGTGTTTTATAGGGAGTTATAAGTTCTAATGCTTTATTAATATGATTGAAGATTAATAAAAGAAATTTAAGTAAATTTTTTATTTTGGTTTTTCTTAATATATGATCTTATATTTTTATTTTTAAATCAAGATGTATTTTTATCAATGTGAATTAAAGATTTAAATTTTTTTAAATAGAATTAAATAAATAAATTTAAAAATAAATATATGAGTGAAAAGTAGAGATTTTAACTTATTATTTAAAATAATAATAATTATAACTAAATACAAATTTTATTAAATTTTTTAATTGTTTCTCTAACTCATTTTAAAATAAATTTAATTATTTTTGTTTAAAATAATTTTTTCTAATAATATTTTTAACTAGATTTTTTTTAAATAACTGCTCCTAACCAATGCCATCACTAGAAAAATTGAAAATCTAAAACCAAAAATCGAAAATCTAAAACCGACTTAATGATAAAAAAAAATTCAAAATTTTCTATGTGTTTTCAATTTTATCCAAATTTTTTAATTTTATTAATTTTTGTCCTAATTTTCTAATTTAATTATAATTATGTTCAACTGAGATAAGTTGATTGAAATTGAAATTAAAAAAATTATATTTATAATTGAAATAAATTAAAATTTCCATTTCTTTTATTGTATCTCTCCACTCACCTTCATCACTCTTTCCTTTTTATCTCTTACGAGTATTGATTTATTTCAGAAATTATGAATTAATCATTATTATATTAGATTAATATTTGGGAATAAAAGAAAAAAAATATGATTTTTTTTTTTTTTGAGGGGAGAGTTATGGTGTAAAAAAAGAAAAGAGTTAAATTTCTTAAATTAAAAGGGAGAAAGAGAGAGAAATGGAAAGAAGGTAAAATGATTTTTTTTTTCTTTTGAAGTGAAATAAAAATAGAAAAAGATCAAAATAAAGATTTTATTTCAGTTAGGGATATAAAATTATTTTTAAATTTTCTTTTTAAATAATTGTTTTAAAATTACACATAATTATAACTAAAATTATAAATTGTGATAAAATTGAAGTTTCAGACAAAATTGAAAAATAATTTTTTTTTTTTTAAGTAATTAGGCCTCTAATGCCCTTATCTTGTCCTATGATGTAGACCCTATGCCACCAAACCATAAACTCCATTACATTGCAAGTCTACTTTGAAAAACCAAATCTCATCATGAGTTCAGTTTGATGCTCTTGTTGGTTAATCCAAACGTTTCAAATATGGACTAATAAAAAATAGAGAATCAAAAGGTGTTAGATATTTAATTTAAAATTGAATTATTTAAATTAAAATTAAATAAAAAGTAATTAAATTAATATTATATAATAGAAAAATATAAATTAATTTGCTAATATTAATTAGTTTAATATTAATTATTTTATTTTATTTTTGAAATTTAATTTTTATAAATAAAAAATAAAAAATAAAATAAAATAAAATTATATATGTATATATATAATTTTTTCTCAATTCATTTTTTTATCATTATTTTTATTGACTTATATTTTTAAAACAGTATTTTAATTTTACATAATTTATAATTATTTAAATTAATTTAATATTAATTTAATAAATTTTAAATTTTCACTTACTATAATATAAATGATAATTTATTTTTATTTAATTTTTAAATAATAATATATGTAGTTATTAACATATTATTATGATATATTCTATTTATATAAATAAAAATAATAATAATAATAATTTAAAAAAAGTAAAAAAGCAAAAAAAAAAAAGACCTATTTCTCAAAATTGTCAGCGTAAACCAAAATATAATAAAAAAATTTTATAAACAAAACAGTGCTATTTTAATTTTAATTAAAAAATTTAAAAATTTCACTTGTTGAACTAAAAAAATTCGATTCAAATCAGTCAAATTATAAATTATTCAATTAAATTATCGAGTTTTAATATAACTTTTAAAAAATGAATAATTAAAAATAAATTAAATTAATTAATTAATTAATTCTTAATTTTTTAAATTCAACCCGTCAATACGTAATGATTTTTAAAACACTGAGACTATAGCAATTTTTTCGAAGATGCTACATCAATTTTTTTATTCAGTTACCAAACCAATTTACATTAATTTTTCAAATGTAAATTTTCAACCAATTTACGTTTATTTTCCAACCAATTAAGGACCATGTACAATGCATTGAGACTTGAGAGACTTGATTTTCAAATCATGGGCTGGAAGAAGACAAATGAGTTGCTCCCTTGACTTGAGGTCATTGCGTACAAGACAAGAAAGTCATCAATTATAAAATTACAAATTATTTTTTAGTCCTTGACTTTAAATTAAATTAATTAATGAGTTTGTTACATTAAATGATTCATAATATTTAATTCTGTAAATTATGCGGTCCTTCATCTATTTTTTTTTTTTTTTTTTTTGCACTTTCATAAAATTTAATTTAAAAAGACAATTATATCCTTAATTAGACATCCGAATTCTTGGACCCAAAATCTGTTACTCCATTCTCGTTCCAATCATTCTCTCTCACTTTTGTCTTTTCTTTCTATTATATAAACTACCTCTTCATCTATCAACAAGCGATGGCTCATATGGAAGATACCTTAATCACTTAATATCATAATCCGATTTTATCCGACATGTGATTGGCATTAACGATTGAAAAAAATAAAATTTTTAAAATTCATAATAAGCATGACTTACCACTTTACAATAAAACTATAATATAATAATTATAACTGTCACAAAATAAGAATTAAAGACCTATCCATCATGTAAAACTTGAGTAAAATATCAAATTTTTATCACTTACAGCTATCATTATTCATATTACATCCTCAACATTTATTTTTGCTTAACAAACGACAACTAAACTATGACCATAAATCTAACACTTAATATAATAATGCGGAATTTTAAAGAATTTAATACAATGAATATGAAATAATTACATAACAAAATAATTCTTCTGCCTGAGAAATAAAAGACAGAAAATACTTAACTTAAAAATTTAAAATTTTTTAAGCTCAACCCGAACCGGGAAAAAAAAATATATGAACAGGGAGTTAGCGTTCGACTCAATGAGCTGATATAATTTAATTTCACATGCATATCATTTATTATTCTACATGAAGTGTCACATTACATATAATCATCCATAAACATACATAACATTTATGATGGAAAATGTTTGTGAAATCTAATCATATCTATGTTTTCGTTTATCGTAAATAGGGAGCCGACCCCTTCCTTGACTATCTTAAATTCTAACTATGGAGTCACGGTGAAATCAATTCAAATCAGACATCCTATACTCTCTTATCCATGTTCAGGGATCACGGTGAAATTAACTCAAACCAAACAATCATTGTAATAATATCATCATCATCATCATCATCATCATATCATATCATGTTATATCGTTACTATTTTCTGTGTTAGTATAGCTTGATTTCACATCATCCTATTTTTTATCGTCACCACATACATACATATCATCAACATCACATAATATAGTATAAACATACATCATGTTTTTAAATTTAATGCAATAGTGATAGCTTATATATA
>CANXYC010763412.1:0-18092 GCA_948193065.1 Aleurites moluccanus | reverse complement strand
ATGACATCTTGTTCTAATCCTAATTCATGAAGTCTAGAGTTGAACCTACAGAATCTGGAAGTATGTCCCTTTTTGCCACATTTGTAGCAGGTGATGTCTTTGAAGTCAGTCCTAGGTTTTGACTTTGATTTGGATTTGGATAAAGATTTCCTAAGAGGTTTTGAATTCTTCGTTGAATAAGAGGGTTTTCTATAGTAAGTCTCCTTACTCGGTTGATAAGATTTCCTATATTTTGAGTAAGGTTTGGATTTCCTATAGGGGTCTTTCTTCTTGCTACACTGACCACTATAGGTATTTGGAGACCTTAAGGAAGTGCTTGGATCAAACTGTTGACAGAAACTACCAAGTTCCTTTCTAGTTTGTTTCATTTCCCACTTAAGGTGTCTTTGGAGTTTCAAGTCTTGGCAATTCTTAAGACCTTCCTTTTGGGTTAAACTAATTAGCTCACCATAAGTAAACTGGTCATAAGGTATTTGTCCTCCAAAAGCTTGCCTGAGATAATTTCTAACTTTTTCACCTAAGATTCTAGGT
Source organism: Aleurites moluccanus (assembly GCA_948193065.1). NCBI lineage: Eukaryota > Viridiplantae > Streptophyta > Magnoliopsida > Malpighiales > Euphorbiaceae > Aleurites > Aleurites moluccanus. Next base: position 17,561 of record CANXYC010763412.1, on the reverse strand, counting down.
AAACCTGCAAGGAATTTTTCTTTCTAGAAGGGTTGGTTTGAATCTTCCCTAAGCATAATTCTAGTTAGGAAAGTATTTTTGTAATTTTGGAAATTACTAAGCTTTTTGCATTTAAGGTTGCTAAGAAGCTCAGCATTTTTGTCTTTTAGGTGTGAAGGGTCACCTACAAAATGAAGGGATATAGCCAGTATTAAGGTTGCTACGACATCTTCTACTGGGTTTCCTCTATCATCTAAAATAGGTGTCTTATCCTCAAAGGTTTGGACAGAATCTAGGATCTCTTGCTTCTGTTGGAAAGTAAGATGATAATCCCACCACCCCTTAAGCTGACCTGTAAATCCTGCTATCAGCAGTTCAGCTATGGGTTTGTCAGAGGTTCCTAGTTGGGTTCTGTAGGCATTAGCTGCCATAGTCATTTGCTAGAGTAGGCTAAGGATATTGTACTCAGACATTCCATCTAAGTTCCACTCATAAATAGACAAAGCATTGAACCTAGATTGAACTAAGGCATTGGGTCTGTTTTCTATCCCTAAATCTGGTGCTGTGATTCTGGGGACATAATTTTGACTTTGCCAAGTTAATCTATTGATTTGAGGAATTTCTTCCTATTTGAAAGCTTCTAATTCTTCATCAGAAGTTGTTTGAGTTTGGTGAATGACACTAATATTCCTAGACTCTATTTGGGGAGTCTCAGGTACTTCTTGCCTAGAAGTTGAGGTCTCTAAGTCGAGGTTTTGACCTATGGAGGTTTGACCTATTTTACTCAGTTGATCTCTAATAGCTTGGACAAACTCAAGTTTGTTTGTTTGAAATTGCTGCTGACTAGGCTTGGAAACCTGATATGGTTTGAAAACAGGATTCTTAAGTTTTTGTTCTACAGGGTTTTCTGTAGTTCTGGAGGCAACAACTATGTTTGAATTTTGGGGAACTGTAATGGTTGACTTTTGGATATGGTTTTCTATCCTGGTCAACTGCTTCCCTATGGTTTGAAGGTTGACATTTGAAAAATTATTCTGTTGAACAATATTTTTGATGTTCCTAGAATCATCTTCCTGGACTTTTTTGTAAGGTGAAGCTGTGACCTCACTGTTTGAACCTATAAGAATTATAATCTCCCTAGGTGGTGGATGTTTAGACTGGATTGTTTGATCACCTACCTTCCATTCTGGGGTTTTATTCCTAGAAGTGACAGGGTTCACAGACTTTTTTGAATGATCAGTTTTTTTGGAATGCTTTGATTTGGAAAAAGGATATGCAATTTTATGCTTTTTAGCATAGATTTCAAACCAATCAAAAAATTTCATTTGAATATGAACAGCATTGCAAAACTGATAATATTCTTCTTGGATTTCATTTCTGATTTCAAGTAGTTTTGGAAAAACCAAATTTTCTTGGCTTCATTATTTTTTGAATAAAAATCTTTATGCAAAAGATTTTTGTCAATTTGAAATTCCTTTTCTATCACATTGATCTCATGCTCAATATTTTGGGTGATAGCTGAAGGTGTTGGTGAAGAAGGCGAGGATTCAAGTTCTTCTTCCTGTTTTTGTGGTTGACTACTAGTATACACCGGTCTAGGTATATTGGTTTGATAGTCAACATTTTGTAGAATACCTAGGCTGTACTGTTTGGATTCTTTGCATTAGCTCCGTGTATAGGGCATAAATGACAGAGGGCAGGTTGGACACTTAACCTATGTCAATGGTTAAAGAGGTAGAGGCAATGTCAAATGTGAGTTTGACTCTACCATCTGAGAATTGGGTGATGTTCTTTAGGTTTGAATTTGATTCAGGTTGTTTTAGAACTTCTGGTTGAGTTACCCCTTCTAAAGCCCACTCCTCTAGCAAGGTTACATCTTTCCACTTGATGGTTTTTGGGATAACTGTATTGGCCTTTGTCATGTATGTTTGAAGCAAAAGGGTTTCTCCTTTTGGTGAGTGTTGGATGTGTTTGGAAGCAAAAGCAGAGATCATTGCTTTATAATGAATTTTGAAAATTAATGCAATCGGAATTGATCCGTCAAGCATTTTATAATTATGTGTTTTTATTTGAAGAACAATGCTCTTTAAAATATTTTTATCATTCAAAGAGACTGTAATGTTTGGATAATAGCTAATGCTGATTGGTTCTTTGTTAAGGCTGGATTCTACAGTTCCTAATAAAGAATCATGAAAGTTTGTAAACCTAGCATCTCTAAAGACTGCTAAGATGGAGGTATCTAATCCTTCTCTGGTCAAAGGTTTTATACCGACCTGGACTAATCCTATATGTATGTACTTATATGATTTTTCCCTATATTTTTGGAGAGATTTTGAAGACAGAAGATGAATTTCTTCAAAAGGTTTGGCAATTTGGATATCTCTTTCTTCTGTTTTGATTGTAAAATCAGTTTTGAAAAGAGAAAATTTTGAAGATTCATAAATCTGTTTCTTTTGGACTCTAGGGATTTCCAGTCATCAATTTGTTTTGAAAAATCTTCAATAGTGATCTCCTCATTATTGATGATCCTTTTGACTTCTGAAGATTCAGAGGTAGAAGAGTTTGAAAGAGATGCAGTTCGATAGAAAAAGGGATCTAAATTCATTTTTTAAAATAAATAGTATAAAATAAGATTATTTTTCCAAATAAACTCAGGATGCGGTCACCAGGATTATTGCCCTAAAATGTCTATCATCAGCTCACAATGGGACTTATGACTGTACCCAAATCCAAAAGTTTAAGCAAATAGTAATCCTATTTGTCTACTGTTTATCTTCTTAAATGAAAATAAGACATTGTTCACTCTCTTACACACAACTCTCCCGAGGCTCTGATACCACTATATATATATATATGTACATATGTATTAGGATTTTCAATTTTCATCACTCAAAACAATGTATTAATGTTTATTTGTTTCATTATGTTAAATAATAATAATTGTTCTTTTAACTCATGAAAATTGTCTATTTAAACTTAAATTTGATTTATGTATTGAATTTTTAAATGCAGAGATGTTTATGAGATTGTTGGAGTTTCTTAAAAGTCTGTGCATTTATTGGATTCAATTTATTTAAGTACTCTCATGTTTTTATGTATGCTAAATTTTTAATATTTTATTAAACATTGTAGAATATTTTTAATGTATTATGCATATTTACATTTTAATTATATTTGGTTGATGTTTTGTGTCTGAATTTTATTAATATTTTCTAAATAAATTTATTCTTATTTTCAACTAAAATTTATGAATTTTATAAATATATATAAATTTAATAATATAAAATTCAAATGGGGAATAAAGATCCTGTGGGATGGGAATGGGACTAAATTGTCCCCATTTGTGAGATGGGGACAGGGATGGAGATTTTCCGCTAAGGCGGGGGTAGGGATGGGGATGGGGATGGTTCCCCTGCCCCCTATCCCACCCCATTTCCATCCCTACCCACTAACTCTTCCCACACTAGTGAAGGATCCTAATTTTCAGGAATATTAGCATGCCCACTAGATTTCAGTTGAAAAAAGGTGCTAATATCTTCAAGTTTCAGAGTTTTTTTAGTTTTCCAAGGAGAAAGATATAAAACCATTGGATTAACTTTAAAGGGTAAAAAAAATTCATAAACAAATTCCAAATGGAGACTAGTCTAAAATTTAGGAAAATAGTCACTCCCAAATGAATCTATGCAATATCTAGTGATTTATGTGGTGGCGAAGGATAAAAAACTTGTCCCTTAGGTCTAAAGTGTCAAAAAAGAGTCCATAGGAGAGTTTAACTAGTTCATTCCTTAGTTGAGATGCAGCTCTCATGTTTCTTCCTTACCCTAATGCTTTTCTTTTACCTTTATGACCCACATTCTTTGTTTTGGGCATTTAGGATATAAATGATAAAATAAGATAAGGAAACACTAAAATTGATTAATTTTGGTTTTGAGAGGCCAAACTTGGTGAGGGATTTGAAAGAGAATGAGAGAAAATGGAAAATTGAATGGTTGTTAGGGTTTTTAAAAACTTATGGGATATTTATAATCCTATTGTATAACGGGCGTTACAATGTGTAACGACTATTACAAACTTAATTTGTTAGGGCATTATAGAGTGTAACGACCTTGAAAGATGCTTTTGCCTATTTTGTGGTAAATTGGTGTAATTGGCATTATGATGTTGTCCGGGGTGTTAACATTTGATTTTAGACTTTTTCGGCTGGAGAGTGAGAATTTTTGAGCATTGACTTATGTAGATCATGCATATGCTTCAATTTCACATAATGACAATAAATTAATATTAATTGAAGTCAAAGTGACATGAATTTTTTTTTTTTTTAAATCTCACTTAGTTCTTAATTCACATTAGCACTCACTTATCAATCAAGATCATCACAAATAATTACATTGTTCCAATCACAATAAATTTAACTAAGGATGTTGAAAGGATTATACCTGAGAGGTATTTTAATCATATCCAATTTCCTTCTAATAAAGTAAAATGTTTCCTTGTCTAATAATTTTGTGAAGATATCAGTAAGTTGTTGTTGGAATCCATATATTCAATGTTGATATGCCTTTTGGAGGCATGATCCCTAAGAAAATAATGTGTAATATCCACATGCTTTGTGTATGAGTGATAAATTGGTTTTTTAGAAAGATTAATGGCACTAGTATTGTAACACTTAAGTTAAAGCTTAGAGCCTGAACCATAAAGGGAAAATCTAGGAAATGTTTGTTTTGTTTGAAAGTTATATGATAATGTAGGTTTATGCTTGAATTGAATGTATATTCATGTTTTAGGAAGTTTCATAAGTGTAAAAATGGTTTTAAGACTGTTAGGAAGAAAACGGGTAAATTTCAGTTTTTGGTGAACTGGGGGCAAAATGGTCATTTCACACCCCTTCAACTTTTATGGAAATTAACATGATATTTGAAGGTATAAAAGAATAGGATATGAAAATGATGATATTTTATTTATTTGAAATTTTATTGGAGAATTAAACCCGATTGAAAATAATCTCGGGCAAAGCTGCTCGGTTTGGAATTTCAATTGAACTAAGGGCAATTTGATCTTTTCCTTTGAGATATGGACTTATATGGTGTATGCAATCCTATGGTATCATTTTAAGCTTGTTTAAATCAAACCATTGGATGAAATGATGAAGAAATTGATGGTTGGATGGCTAGGTTTCACAATTTGTACCATAAACTCAATGTATAGGATTATGCCTTTGATATTTAAGTTAGATTTTTTCCCACCTCTTCATCATTCTTCATCTTCCTTATCAAAATTTTCAGCCAAGTTTTCTCTTCCACCATTGATAGGTTTCGGCCGCCATCCACCACCACCAAAGCTTATAGTTTTCTTTCATTTTTTGATAGAAACTAGTTAATTCCACCATTATAAACTCAAATATAGCCTTAGATTCTAAGGAAAAACAAGAAAAAACTAAGAATAAAAGCTTTGAAGTTTTTGAAGAACTTTTGGTAAGTGATTGATTTTGTGATTCTTTTGATTCAAATATGTTCTTAAGGTGCTCTTTGATGTTTATTAGTGTTCAAAACATGTTTTGGATGGAAGAAATTCAAAAAGTTGAATGGAAACCCTAATAGGAAGAACTTTGAATCAAAGTAATGTTTTGATGAATCTTTTGGTTTAAATGAGTTGTAATTGATGTGTATGATGTGAATTAATGGTTAAATGATGGAAAAAAAATCCATTTGGAGAAACTTTTGGTTTGGCCAAAATGATGAAGGTGTATAATGATGTTGTATTTTGATGTTTAATAGGTTTAAAAGGTTTGAATGATGTGTATTTGATGTGTTTAACATGAATTGGTGGTTAATTGATGGAAAGAAAATCAATTGGATGGTTTCTCATTTGGGCTGAAACTTTGAGGTGCTTAGATGATGAATGATACTTTGATGTTTAATAGGTATACATGGATGAATGTTACGCATTTGATATGTATAAATGTTGTATGATTGATTGGTGTTAAAAAATGGATGAATGGAATGATTTCCACTTAGGTGGAATCATATGGACTTTGTTACTTTAAGATGTTAGGCTAATGCAATTGAAGAAGTGAAGTTTGAATATGGTTTAATGGCATGAATAATAGAAATTTATAAGTTCAAATGTGGAAAGGTTGAATGATATAAGTATTTGGAAAGCATACTTGAAATTTGATGTATGTTTAGTATGAAATGTTGAACTAAGTGTTTGGAAGTTCTTAACTTAGCATTATAATGATGAATATATCAAATGTGGTGATAGAAATGCATTTGATACATAAAAGATATGAAAAGTGTCAATTGTGTGAAATAGGGTTTATAGTGTATAATATGTGTTTATGTATGTTGATATGCCTTAATATGCTTTGATATGTATTTTAATGTGAGTGGTATTGAGTATAAATCTTACCGGAGTGATTTGATTATTATAAGGGAAAGTTCCCAAGTAAGGGCCGCTGACAGCGAGTCACGGGCTAACTAGGCCTACTGGGAAAATATTGGAGTTTTTGATAGAGATGAGTCTATATATATGATTCATGCATTATTCATTTATAAGTCATGCATTTATGCATATGAAATGATATCCTTGATTGAAAACCATTAATAATCCACTTTTGGGCAATTTTGCTAAAATGACCTAAAACAGCACTGCCGAAATGCCTAAAACTGACCTAAACTTTGATTCTGTATAAAATTTATTCTGAAAGGTTTTTTGATGTCAAATCAAGCCCAATTGCCTATTATATATATATATATTTATTATTTATATAAAGAAAATGCCATGGAAATGTTGATTTCAAGAAAAACCAGAAAGTGCCTGAAAAATGAGAAACGGACCCGTAATTTAGGGGTGTCAGTTGCGCTGACGCAACTGGGCCCCGGAGGCCAAAATTTTCACATTGAGCCAAATTGTTCCTTTGATCTTTATGATATTATATAATATCATTTAAGTCATATTTGAGACTTAATATTGATATATTCATGCTATATGAGACATTTGCATATAATATGTTATAACAATACTACTTTGATAGTGTAGTTAATAATCCATCGACTGTGTACACAGATATATGTTTATATGCTCTAACCTCTGCTAAGGAGGGTGAAATTCCCTATGCCATGGTGTGATTGGTTGGAAATGGTGTGATTGGGTGGAAATGTGAAGGAAGAGAAGTGAAGTAACAGTTTATAATATGATATGATATGTTATCCTGTTATATTATATGCATTATGGTTCATGATATGTATTTCATCATACCATTATTAGTTATTGATTACTTACAGATCATTAATGGATAGATGTGGCTTTTCATGAATAATATTGCATATTCATATATTTAGATTCACTGAGTATAATCTTATACTCACCCCAAAGTTGATTAATGTTTTCAGGATCTCGGTGAGGCAGATATCCATTGGCTACATCATCTTCAACCTTGGAATTCAAATGTATGTAATGAGGTTACTCATGTGTATAGAAGTTCCTTGGTATATGTATATAGAGGGCTTGGATTGGCTAAGAGTATAATGTTTTAATGTGGTTAAAGTATTAACCAAGTATGATATGAAAATGTTAATGATGTACATATATGATATGAGATATGAATGTAAATTATGAAGTGTTTATTGAGTTGTGATTGATTAATGGAGGTTAAAAGGGGATGTATGTTTTATTGAAAGTGTAATTTTTATTTCTTACGAATAGCCTAAGTCAGAGTTATAAAGAAAACTCTGTCAGTTTTTCTGTAAGAATCTTATGATGTTTTGGAAAAAATTTATCACCTAAAAAGTATCATGTGTTTAAGTAAGGATTGTTAATAATATTATGGGTTTATAAAAGTGATGTTTAAGTAATAGAAAGGGTTCTTCGAGGTACTGGTTGCTTTGGCATTTTCAGTACCCTAGGACCGTCATAGTCTAAAGTTAGGCGGTGACACTCCCTACGCAGATCCATCATCCCCCTCATCATCTCATATCTCCAGGGGTCATCAGTCCTCTTTGTATCCCCTGAAGTCTGATAGGATCTAGACGGTCCCTCAAAAATAAAAATCTCCTTGACCAGGGACTCATTAGAGTCTACCTCTGCCTCTCTAGTGCCTCCATCTCCGTCGTCAGACATCTCTATAAAACTGTCTGAAAAATAGAACACGTACTCAGTATAATACAAATACGCAGAATACTTATACATATTTGACGAATATAACAAATGACGATACAGGAATTCCTATGCTTCATGGTTCTCTTAACTCTACCCATACTGTACTTAGTCACTATTCCTATGTAACCTAGACTTTGTAAACACAGAGCTCTGATACCACCTCTATCACGACCTAATCTCGGATCGAGCCGTGACAGTCCTAGGGTGTGGGAGATGCCAAGGCGACCGGCACCCATAGAACCCATCAATCACTACAATGCAATCACAAATATCGCAACGGAAGTACATTTACCCATCATCAATCACATAATAGTATATATAACCAATCACTCATATAACACTAATCATTTTGTCACTCTGTCATTTATTATGTAAATACTATAATCATATCATTAATAATCTCCAATATTCTCATACATACATGTTCATACTCTAACTATACTGTACAAAACCCATGGAGCAGCTAGGATATGAACATTCAAAAATAATACATTGTTCATAATATTACACTGGCACAAGATCTGCAGAATCCATAGAGAGCCAAAAGAGCTGGGATATCTGCCTCCTACTCTGCACCTGAGAAGTAAACAGTGAGAGGGTGAGTATATATGATACTCAGTGAATCTAATATGCATCGACCAATAAAACAGATAATGGAACATCAATAAGCAATAAGCAGATGATATAAATGAATCAAACTACTATAATGTCTGTAATACATAATCAAGTACAGAATATGACTGTAAGTAAGTAATCACATTCAAGAAGCACATATCACATGGACAAGATGGAAATGACAGATACAGAGCCATGAAACGCATAGAAATGTGCCAAGCACAAATCACTATATATGTATATAAATATAACATAAGACAGATCAAGTCTTATGACTAGGACATCCCTTCCTAGTATAGAGTATCAATCAATACAATGTGCATAAGGCCGACAGTATGAACTTACTATCCTATCGGAATGGCAGCTCTGTCAAATCACCTCAAAGTCAATAGAAGCGATAAACACATCAATAGATACCATTTCAACTAATGGCATCAACAAGTATCAATAACTTATTAGAAATTAATTTAATGAACCTAAAGTCAATAAGACATCAATAATAATCGATTAAACAATGATCACAGGTCTAACGACCAGAAAAATGGGAACAAACATAATTTGGTCATTTGCGGCCAAAAAGTTGACGCAATTGGCCCCATTGTCGCTAGCGACAATGGCATTCAAATGGTTGGCCTACGGATTTTTCGGCATGGTTTTGGTGCAATATTGATATTGCCCCAATTATCAACAAACATACACATGGAAAGAAATTTATAGGCAACAACCACAACTTAATAATCTTCATCAATTGAATCAAATAGGCAAGGCAAAACAAGCCAAAAGCAATAACAAAATCTTAGGCATTTTGCACAAATAGGGTTCGGCCAAAATGACCATTTTGCATATGGATTCCAATTGTCATTCTAACAATTTAGGCATGTAATTTGATACATAAAAACTCACCTAGCACACCAAACCACCAAGCAAAATTGATTTGCTACCCAATTCCTCAAATTCTCGCTATAGGCCAAAATTGGCGATTTTCTCCAATCGAATTTTCTACAACAATGCAAATATCAATTAATCACCAATAAACATCCAATTGACTTATTCTATATCCAATTTACACATCATAACTCATATGCACAAAATCACACCTTACAACTTCACTTTAGGGTTTGGAAATTGGGCAAAATTGTTTAATGCATCAATTGATGCAATTAAACCATTTACCCAATCCTACTAACATCTAATTAACTTAATTAAACCATAAAAACTAACAAATAAACAACTTACCCAAAAATCTCAAAATGACCGAAATTCCCTTTGTTGGAGTTCTTGATTTTCCTTGAATTTCTATGGTTGATTTTGATGGATAATGGTTTATATGGTTTTTGTTTTAGGTTTCCATCAATTTCTCTTCACAAAAGCAAAGAAAAATCACTTGAAAATGGAAGAAGACTTTTCGGATGGAAGATGAAGAACATAGCCAAAAAAATTTTAAGTCTTGCTTATATAGTAGGGCAAAAATGGCATATTTTACTTTTAGTCCTCCAACTTTCCATAATTTGTTTTTGGTCCTTTTTCGCTCGGTAATTTATTCTGACAATTCCGTTGGAAATTTGAATTCAAAATGAATGTTCAAACATCTTATTTTTATTAATATTAATTAATAAAAATAATTTCAGAGATGTTCTTAAACTCAGACTATCGAAACTCCACTATTCCCCTAAAGTACCATTTATTTACGGTTTTATCATCGCTTACTTTATCAGTATTCTTAAATATTTTTCTCATCTTTCTTTTTACTATATTCACACATGGATATACATTATCATTTACCCTTAATCCAAATTCAGAAATTCATCAGCCAACCGTACTGCTATTTTTAAGGCAGCGATATCGGTACCGGCGATTTTAGAAAAATTTTCTCATTTTCGCTTTAACTAAGTTTTCAAAATTATCATTAGCCATTTCGATAATTTTAATTCATATACTGAGAACTTATTTCACAAAAACATGATATACATATATATGTATAGGGTATTACACATGGCCTCTTCCTCTTCCTCTTTGAAAATTCTCATTGCCATAATCTTTTTCTTTCAAATTTGCCTTTGAAAGAAGAGCATGAGCTAGTGACTCTTTCTCATTCATTATTTCTTCACGGGCTTGCAAAGATCCCATTAGTTTATCAATTTTCATAGCTTTTATATCTTTTGATTCTTCAATAGCTACAACTATATAATTAAATTTTGAATCAATAGACTGCATAATCTTTTCATTTACCTGAGCATCTTCAATCTTCTCGCCATATCTTCTCATTTGATTGACTATGGCAAATACTATTGTGAAATAATTTGAAATGAATTCAGAATTTTTCATTTTGAGAGCTTCAAAATCTCCTCTCAAGGTTTGTAGCCACACCTTAATCACCTTGTCCACACTTTTGAAGGAATTCTACAAAATCTTTCATGCTTGTTTGGCATTTGATGCACTAAAAACCTTTTCAAACATGCTTTCATCTAAGCACATATGAATCAAGGTCAAGGCTTGCTGATCTTTCTTCCTAGCCTTTTGCAAAGCATCATGTTCTGCTTGTGACATGACTCCCTCATCTTCAGGCTGTTCAACCCCTTTTTCTACAATCTCCTAAGCATCTTGTGATCCCAACAAAACTTTCATACGAATACACCAATTATCATAATTTTTTTTGGAGAGTTTTGGGAATTGAATGGGAAACAATCCTCCATTCATCATTTTCTCAAAAGTGGGCTCTGATACCACTTTGTTAGAAGTATGAAAGTTGTAGGATTGCTCTGTTTCTATTAGAAGTAAGAAACTTGTAGGATTACTCACAACACTTGTAAAATAACTCTAATACCACTTTGTTAGAGAGGAAGGAAAAACTAATTTTTATGTTTTTTTCTTATTTGATAATCATTCAAAAATACATATTTATAGTAAACATTAAACCTTTTATATTCAATATTTAATAAACATTAAATCACTAATTCATGAACCTTAATTAGAGAGATTATAAAAAATAAAAAGACTATAAAAAGCAAATGTTAATTTTAATAACTAAAATTAAAGTTTATTAACTCGACCCAGTGACCTCCAATTCTCAGTTTCTTCCATCATCAAACCCATGTTGAGGCTGATGCGGGGAGCACTCTGCTCTCGTCCGAGGACCATAATTTTGTTGTTTCAATTTTCTTCTCTCATTCTTGCAAAGAGCTACTGATATCTTGACAAAACTTGGAGTTATGGCCCAGTGGAAGCCGCTCGTATCTCAATTTGAATCATTAGGTACTTCCATCCTTCTTTTTGTTAGCAAAACCCTCAAGGATAAATATTAACCAGAAGTTTTCAATCTTAAGAAGCTATTCCAGCAGACTCTCTTGTCCAAAGTTGAATCCACTTCAATAAGCTCATCAAAAAATTGACTGATTTTAATTGCTTTTTTCTGTGTCATTTGGCTCAAGAGGAGTCCGTGTACTTTCAGCCGGAAATCTGTGGAGAAGTCAAGTTGATCTATAGCATCAGAAGGCTATTCTTTGAGAACCAGGAGATAATTTTGAATAGACCAAGGAGTCCCCATCAGTACTCTCCTTTTATCCCGTTCATGATCGAAATTAAAGACAAACACATTTTCAGATATATTGGAATACCAAAATCCCTTGATAACTGCCATTTGTAAAGTATGATTTTAACCAGACTGTCACTAAATTTTCTGTCTGCAACAATTTTCCGAGCCAGAACATATTTTGTAATATTTTTTGCTGCTTCAGGATTTGATTCTAATTATAAAGAGAAGTAGGCTGTGAGCTCAGCCAATTCCACCATTTCCTTTGAGGAGGATGTCATCTGGGTAAGGGTCTAATAAATCAAAGATTAGAACGGAACAAGACAGTAGAAGAGGACTGGAAAAGATCTGGAAAAGAAAAATCGGAAGAGCATTAGTAAAGAGACGAAGAAAAGGGGAAGGGAAAGACGGTTACATAGAACATAGAAACTTCTACAGAGAGACTGGGCTCTCGTGTGTTCATGCCCTAACGGACAACAAGGTACTATGTTGTAATGAAAAGGCTGAACCGAGGGGTGGTAACACAAGAGTGGTGCATCCATTTCCTTTCTGCTCAGTTGAGAATCTATCAGGTATGCGTTTGATCACTCTTCAATTGATTTGGTATAGGACAATTCCAAAGTTGCTAATATACAGAAGTGACCACCTTTCTGATTTGAATCTGTGACTTCAAGAAGAGTCTTGCATGGAGGTTGTGCAAAATTCTTGAATGATGGTAGGATCATTGGCGAATAATAGAGGAATAATAATAATTAATAATTATAATTTATTTAAGCAATAATTTTGCTAGTGTAAAAAAATAAAAAGAAAGAAAAAATGGTAAAGGAAAGGTATTTTTTTTTTCCTAAAATTAAATGTAAATGCTCGTCTTTTTTAAAAAAATAAAAATTACGTTTTAATTTATTTTTAAAAATGGAAAGACTTATTATCAATATTTACTTGAGTCAGAAAAGAAATAGTAATCTCATATAAAAAATATAACTTTTATCTCTATATCAATTTATTATATTCAATGAATAAAATCTTATTTTCAAATAAAGATAATTCTTTTATTTTTTTCAAGTTAATTTTTTCAACACTTGACTGACAAATTATGGAGGGATTTGATAAAAATTAAAATTAAAAAATATTTTTAATATAGATTTAGTATATGTCCTATTTTTTAAAAATATTTTTAAATATATAATAAATATTTTTAAATATATAGTATTTTTAAAAAAATATTTTTGCATCAATAAAGAAGAAATTTTTTCTTTTTTTTTTCGATTTTTTTATAAAAATTCCTAGAATTTGTCATAAGATACAAAGTTGGCAACAATTCTCTTTCCCTCTAGACAGCTTCTTTGGTCTGGAATCATTTCATGGAATGAAAAGTTCTAATGATTCTAAGAGTAACAAACATCAACATTTCTAAGAGTAACAAACATCAACATAACTTATTTGTTTTCTGGCTAGAGTGAGAATGAAAGTGAAACCAGTATAAATGAGACTTCATATAAAAAACCTAACTCAACTCAACTTAACTTTAATCCCAAAATTAATTGGGATCAATTATATAAATTCAATTGGAATCAGCTATATAAATTAAATATTTCCACTCCAAATGATTTTGGACGATGTTTTCTGATAATTATAATATATCAAAATCATATTCTATTTCATATAAAAGCCTATCATGTACTGTAAATGTGTTCAATTACTCAATAAATTCTAAACAAATAAAACACCAGAAAAATGAATTTGTAATAAAAGCGTTTTTTTTTTTTCCATTTTTCATTTCCCAATATAAAGACTAATCTCAAAACAAGGGTTTATCAAAGAGAGAACAATTATACAGGATTGCCTATTATTTATACACCAAAAGAAAATAAAAAAGGGATGCTTGACAGTCCCCTACCTCCTTTCTTCTACAACAAAAAAATTATCGACTATAGAAATAAAATAAAATATTCAATTAGTCAGTAATAACCAATCAAATGAAGAAACAAACCTACAAATAAAGTCGATTAATCACCTGAGAGCCACCAGATGACCAAAAAAGAGCAAAATCTTCCATCTATTCATCATCATCTGAATCTGCAATTTTATTAACATATGTAAATAACTCTGATATCTAAAATAATTATGACGTGAGTTAAGATAAATTTAACACACACAAGGAAGCCACTCTAGAATTCCAAATGAATAATGATATTCTCACTCTTATAAATTTCTGGAAAAATAAAATTCTAACTTGAGATTATGTTTTAGAACCATTTTCTTTCAGAGACGCCATATTGATTTAATTGAGGTTACATGTATGCTAATTGACATGTAGAAATTAAGCTCCAACTCCTGAAAATATGAGCTAAAAAATATCAATTTCAACGACCTGCTCATTGGGCTAAAAAAGATGAAACATCAAGATTAGAAATTCAGTCAAGGTTGAACTGTGAATCAACCTGACGACATCAATTTATAGCAAATATACATGTCTTTAGTACAGAAATACGAAATAAAATATGAAAAAAATAAACCCTTCTAATCACATATTTTGTTTATTATTCTTCTGAAATATACTTTAAATATCTTGTTTTGCTTTTCTGACTATATATATATATATATATATATTTTGTCTAGAAGGAACAGTTGTTGGTTATCATCTCTAATCCATTTATTAGGACAAATAAAAAACACAAAGAAAAGCTCCAAGCTGAACGTAAACAGAGTTATTGTAGCATTTTACACATCAAAGCATGTGGAATTCTGGTAGGCAGGTAGGCATTTAGCCACAACTATTTCAATGTGTTAGGAATTTTGAGATTTTAAAATTGAGGCAAATTTTTAGCATGCCATTTCAGCTCAATCAAAACTAAACTGTTCAAAACCATGCCTGGTTTGCCTGACCATGGTTGCACTGTGGAGTTGACCAGTTATCAGTTTTGACCTCTTGCATGTTTAATGGGTCATCTGTACTGTTATACATGCAAACTCTTGGGTAAAATACAGTTCAGCCACCCTGGTTGATTTTCGTAAACACGCTAGAAATATAATAGAATGCATTTTCTTAAAGAATTATTTAGCAGTCCATCAAGAATGCACACACTCTATCAATTATTAATAGACTTCAAATTACTTTTACCAATATCATAAGAAATATTAGAAACGGAAAAAATTCCCAAATATCATGAAATGATGTAAAATATACAACTATAATAATAGAAGGTTTACCAGATCTAATATCTTCCCCCACTCTTCCTCTATTCCTTAGCTGTTTCATTATCATTGAGCATATAAGAACCCACCAGTAGATGTGGAATACAAGTAGCATTAGCAGCATTGTATTGAAAACATAGTACAGTGAACAGGGGTAGGCATTTGATAAATCCAAGAAGTCCTTGATTTCATAGCTGGGAATGGACAACCCATAAGAACCCATAAGCAAAAGGAGCCCACAACACAGCCAAAAGTAGTGAAATCAAATCATTTACAACAATAACAAACCTTGAAGTCTTGATTATCCAAAAGGGAAAGAATATTAGTCGTAGCATGAGCCACGAGATGGCAAATAATCCAAAGCAAATGCTCGCTCCAAGCTCCTTCCCAGAATATTTAAAAACTTTTGCAGCTTCTAAGAATACATCACTTGCATCATGCAGGGCAAGGATAATTGAGCCTATCCGGAAAAAGCTGGAAATGAAAAATTTTAATGAGTCATTTCTTTTATTCATTTGATTAAAACTTGCTTGCTCCTAACAGTGCTTTTGTGTTTAAACCAATTGAGTGACAACAATATAAAACTGTCAAAAGTCCAGTTGTTCTCATATAAGAGATTATGTCATCTCAATGTAAATACACTTGCACATCTCTATTTGATATCATCAAGATTCATGCAATTATGTATCTTCAGAAAATTAACTAGCATGCAATTTTTCGAAACATGATATAGCTTTCATCTGGGCAGCTAACCTTAGCATCCTGAGAGGAGAGGAAAGTTCTAAAATCTTCATGTCAAACAGCAAAAGGCCATTTAACTTGAGGAAGAATGCATGTGATGAATATTAATACAAAAACAAAGAACAGAACTGACCATTTTTTTTTTTTAACCCAAAGACAAGAATTTGATGGTGACAAGAAGAACCCATGTTAACTGAACTTAGGTATGAGTATCAACTATTGGTACACGTATCTAGAGGTTAGAGTTTTAGATATTTCCAAAATTTTCACAGATTTTTCACGAAGTAAAAGTGTCAGGAGTATCATATTCATATTTGAATCTCCTTTTCAGCATCGGTATTTTACGGTGAAGTGAAAAGCAAAAAAAACTAGATAATAAGTTGAAAAGCATAAATATCTCCTCCAGTTGAATTAATTTCATCTAGAACAATTGTAGTTCAATTCACTTATCTGTTTTGTACTTGATAGGTCAAAATCTTCCTTTTAATCGTATTGGCTATCATAGCAAAAAGGTTTTTGAAGGGGATGAAAATCACCTTTGTTCTTTTAAGCCTCAAGGTTTTGGCTTACATTCCCTTATTTTTGGAGAAGTGGACAGTACATTATTTGTCTATATGATTGAGGCTCTCTCTACAAGCAATGCGTTGCACCAAAGCCAGGGTGTAATAAGCAAGGGTGTAGGACATTCCTAGAAAGCAATGCACTATGTATAAGAAATGGGGAGAGCAAGAAAGTTGTCAACCATAAGATTAAAGCAGGATGGATGGAATGGAGAACTGCAACAAGGATGTTTTGAAATCATAAATCCGAATAAATTGTAGAAGAAGTTTACATGACTACAATTTGACCATGTACAATGTATCAGAAATAGCACATTCACAAAGTTAATTTGTCAGAGGTAAGTATACTAAAATGGATGTGGAAATAAAATGAACTGCAGATAAAGGACTTAGGCACTTGTAGGAAGGTCAAAAGTGGCACTCTTTGAAGATAAAGGCCATTGAAAACTGATAAATGTACCATTATGAAAGATTGAACATATAAAGGCCACAAGAGGGGGAGGATGAGGGATAGACCTAGGATCACATGAAGCACAGTAGTAAAGAAGGATTTAGTAGCACTGAAACTTATCAAGATGTAGCCCTAAACATAATGGAACGGGAGCACAATCGCATTTCATTATGCAGATTATGTTGATTTTTCATTGAATAAACATTATTTATGGTACTAGGGTTCCCCACACAACCACACCCCATCCATGCCCGGGGGGGGGCGGGGGGGGGGGGGGGGGGGGGGGGGGGGGGGGGGGGGGGGGGGGGGGGGGGGGGGGGGGGGCGGGGGGGGG
>CANXYC010763391.1:0-11818 GCA_948193065.1 Aleurites moluccanus | reverse complement strand
ATTATCTTTCTTTGAAACTCAATATGACCAAGCATTCTCATATTTGTTACCCATTTGTACATATATGTATATTTGTATAATGTGAATGACTTGATCAATTTTCTTGGATCAAGTTCATATACTTCTTGTTTGTTAACCCGATTTGAATGATGTTATATGATGATGGTCTTGTGACCAATATGCTTTCCATAAGATTGAAACCCCATAACCCAAGGATAGAACGCTCTTCCCAATGAGATTAAATTCATTGGTCCATTGTGCACTTTGGGAGCCCAGCTGATAGGGTTTTTATCAATGTTCTACCTAGAGGGGGCCATGAGCTCTAGGCGCATGCTTCGCCAAGCATGTGTGCACGTTAAGGTAGCAAGGCTACTGATACATATGTTATGACATGAGATCAGTTCTATCATATAAGATTTAATAATGCCATTCTTTGTGGGCATTTTATGTTCTAAATATGAACCATGATTTATTTTATGATATGATTTGATATAGCCAAGTTATTATGAGAACCCATGTTTCTTCAAGTAAAGCTTATGATTCTTTCATATTTTCATATGTATAAATATTTGTTCATGACCATGATTTGATATTCAGATTCTTGATTATAATGTTTATATCTTACTGAGTTGAAGGCTCACTCCTCTTCTGTGGATTTCAGGTGATAGCATAGCTCGTGAAGAAGCTAATAAAGAAGATCCAGCTTCTTGATCCATTCTTCCAAGAAGCTTCATTGTAATAACTTTTGAGATATTTTGTATATTCATTTAATAGTATTATGACACAATATGTAATGGGAGTATACTCTAGAGCTCCGTAGTTAGTCATTCAAGGACACCAGTATATTTGATGTATGATTGTTATCTTTTGGGATGCTCTTGTTCCTTGGTGATTTGAGATGTATCTTTTGATCATTAAGGAACAGGATAAAGATATGAAATGATAATTGAAGAGATATGATTGATGTTTAATTATATGTATAGATATGATCATTGTATGATAATATATGATGTTGTAAATTATATAATGATAATGAGATTCATGATTCGTGAGTGCTACGGGTTTATGGTGGCTTTAAGCCTACCCTTACCCTAGGACCGTCATACCACTGGAGTTGGAGTGTGACAAAAATCTTTAACTAGATCTATAATTTGATTTAACGAGTTTTAATATTAATTTATAGGTTTAATTAGTGAAAAAATTAAGATTAGAAGTAAATCCTTGAAAATTCAAAATTTCTTGTAACTTGACAGAATTTAAGGGCTGAGTTTTCGTATCCTTAAAGTTGGAATTTGAAGATTCTTAAAGCATAAAATTTTTATATTTATATGTTTAGATTATTTTTATTTAAGAAAGTTTTATCAAATTCTTTATGTGTTGAGAGATATAGATCACTAAGTAAGGCTGACTCAGGTTAGGGTTTGTGCTGAGAGACCCTACTTAGTTTTATAATTTCGAGAATCTTAAGTTCTGATTCAGGGAAAATTCAAAACATAAAAAATATTATTATGTGTCTTAGCTAAAATATCCTGAAAATATAACATAAATTGGATATCTAAAAAGTGAGTTACAATCAAAATATTAAGAGGTGTCTGGATAGAAATTGCAGGATAGATTATAGATTTCAAGTTTGTTTTCAAAATTCCACTATAAATTGTACAAAACTTAGAAAAATCTGATTTTTAGATATGTTAGAACTGAAAATATCTAATTTAAGTAGGAAAAAGAGTTGAAATAATTGGATAGTTAAAACTTGAGATATGAATAAAAGAAGCAGGGCTGCATAAAACTAAAAGTTAAGAATCAAAGGGTTTTTACAAAATTAACTTTAGAATTGTGTAATTAAATGTTGGTTTAGTACTAAATTATATTCCATATATGTTATAGCTTCAAGAAGGAAAGAAAAGGAAAAGGAGAGTGAGGAATCAGACTATCCATTTTGTCTTTGCTAGGAGAAGAAATCACTTATTCATTTTGTATTTAGGAGGTGAATAACATATATATATTCTCTTACTTGTGTCTGAATTCAAATTAATTTGTTGGCTGAATAATGAATCCTAGTTATACATTGTTTATTGTTGTTTATAAATAAGTATCAAACCCTTTGTTTTGGATATTGAAACTTCTTGTTTATGATAGTACTGTTGAATAAACCCTTGAATTCAATTGTTAAATATTATTCATTGTATATGAAATTTAAATGTTAGCAATACTGGAACTACTCATCCGATGGAGTAGATATAATATCATCGAACTTGTGCACAAGATTATATTATCATCCCTAGCTAGGAGAGGGGTAAGGTCCTAGCTATGTGATATGATCAATCGTATGACTTTATTGACAGGCATGCTACCAGACTGTAGTCTCTGCCAGATTTATCAGTGGTTATTGCTAACGACTACTAAAACACTGATTCATTAAAATTTGCTACATTGATTCATTGATATCGTATAACCTTGAAACTTGTGTTCAGTATTCCCCAATTTGATTATTTATTCATTATGTTTATATTAAATGAATCACCTATCATATTGATATATTTATTGCGCCTAACTCTAATGGCCAATTTACATTATCGTATTCCTTTGTGATAACTAATTTTATTGTTACATTGTTATTCTAAAATGTTCCTTGCGAGAACCAAGCCTCGCAAGTAAGGTTTATATATATATATATTCACTGAGTTTTGTCTCACTTCTTTTAGTGGTTGTTTTTGTTTTCAGGAAATCAATAGATAAACGTGGTTCCAGCTATAGTCTTCCTCTGCTGTGAACCACATTTATATATGTATTGTCTCAGCATTTGGTATTGAACTCGGTAGAAGCTTCATGATTTTTGTTTAAAGAATCTGAGTTGTATATATATAGCAGAAAGTAATAGTTGTATAATTAATTCCAATATACTTAAATGTGAGAACTTAACTTAATTTACCTATATGAATGTGGGTATTGTGTTGATAATCATTGAAGTGCTTGTATATTGAATTGTTAAAATAGAGTAGAGCGTATAAGGAGAACCTTTGAAAGTATTATTTTTTGCAGATTTGATATATATATATAGAAGGGAGGGACAAGTAGGTCCCGAGAATGGAATAGAAAATTCAAAGAAAATCTTGCCGTTTTTCAGAAAAAATTGTATATAGGGGTTCTACGGGTTTAGGGTGCCTTACATTTTCCTATACTCTGGGACTGTCATATCTCATGAAATGGAGAATATGACACTTCACTTGTGATGTTGAATAAAGAATAGCTCACAAGAGAAGTAAGAAATACAACATTATATAATACAGGATAAACAATAATAAAGAGTAACAAAATAATATAGCCATTAGAAATATATACTAATTTGGATATGCACAAGGTACATAATCAAGAATTTCAGTTAGGTCACTTTAATGATAGATTTATAATCTCTATATAAAAGCAGAGGCTACAGTTGGTAGCATGCTTATCACTCACACAGCTGATCAGACTATATGGCTGAGAACATCCCTCCCAGCTGGGGTCTATTATAAAAGTCTCATTATGTACAATGCTTGATGAAATTGTTATCCTACTCTATCAGGTGAGTAGGCTTATCATTTATAGTATCTAATTTGGTTTCAATTCAGGGTTCACATTTGCAATGGATAAAAGATTCTATATCAATTTCAATATGTTCAATGAATAAATTAAAGGGTTTAATGAACAATTTAAAGCAATAGTAAAACAATGGAGGTTATATAATGATTTGGCCATTGAAGGTGTCAATCAAGGAAACATTAATAATTTCAATTAGATTCAATTTCAAACAAAATGACATATACATTACTTACCTTTCTAACTCAAACTCCAAGTTTTCCAATACTTTACTTTTCACACAAATAATAGGAATGGTCTACTATTTTATCTTCCTCTTCTTTATTCTTTATAGCTCTTGGAGACTTCAAAGAATTTTTCTTTAGCTTCTAGCAAGATTCCAACAAAATTGATAAGGAATGGAAGATTTGTTGATGGAAAGCTTGTGAATTGAGGTGATGGAAGAGTAATTTATGAAAAAAAGATATAAGAAATTTTTTTAAAGAAAACCCTCTCAAATTTTCGGCCAAGCTATGGAGAAGATGAAGATGATGAATTTAGTTCTTTTATATTTATTTATATAAGTTTATAACTAATTAGAATTTATAAAAGGAAAATTTTAAGAAAAAGAAAATGGAATGTATGAAGACCTAAAATTGGGAAGGTGAATTAAAAAAAAAATCACAATTACTTGATGGAGATTTATACACCTATGGCCGGCCACCTTACTCCAATCATGCTTAATTTATTATTTTATTATTATTTTTATTTGTATTTATCAAATTAACTTTTTGACTTATCTCTCAAAATTTCCCAAATTAATATTTTTCACTTCTTATTATTCTATTCACTACTAAAGCATTTAAATTTTACTAATTTCACTTAATTCTATTTTTAACTTATTCATTATTCATTAGATTTTAGATGTGTGAAGAGAAATCAAATAAAGACTGCTTTGAAATTTACTAAAAAATCAAATACCTGAGGGTATCCAATCTTTGGTTTTCTAGATTTTCCTTTTTAAGTCTTTTAATTGATTTAATTAATTAGTACTCTATTTAACTTCTTTTTATCCCCTAATTATTTTTCTTACAATGCTAGGCCATCTAATTAATGTGTTCCATAATAATTTCTAAGTACTGTATTTTCTAAATTTTATTAAAATTCAACTACCGATACTCATTTCTTAAAACTATTCTTAATCGTTTTAGAATTTAATTAGGATTATTACAATAATCTCTTGAGAAGTAAGATGATAATCCCACCATCTCTTAAGTTGTCATGTAAAACCTGCTATGAGGAGTTCAACTATAGGTTTGTCAGAGTTTTCTAACTGGGTTCTATAGGCATTGGCTTCCATGGTCATCTGTTGGAGTAAACTGAGGATATTATATTTAGACATACCATCAAGGTTCCACTCATAAACAAATGAGGCATTGAATCTAGGCTGAACTAAGGCATTGGATTTATTCTCTATCCATAAATCTGGAGTTGTAATCCTAGGGACAAGATTTTGACTTTGTTAGGTCAATCTATTTATTTGAGGGATTTCTTCTTATTTGAAAGCTTATGTTTCTTCATCAGAAGAGGCTTGGGTTTGACCTATAGCACTAATGTTTCTAGACTCTACTTGGGGAGTCTCTGGTGCTATTTGCCTTGAGGATTCTGAGTCAAGGTTTTGATCCATAGAGGTTTGATCTATTTTATCCTGTTGGTCCCTAATGGCTTGAACAAACTCAAATTTGTTGTTTTGGAATTGCTGCTGGCTAGGCTTAAAAACCTTATATGGTTTGAATACAGGGTTTTTAAGCTTTCTATCTACAAGTTTTTCTAACACTATAGGTTTAGTTGCAACTGGAAGATTTAAAGTTTGGGAACAGTGATAATTGACTTTTGGATCTGGCTTTCTATCCTGATCAACTATTTCCCTCTAGTTTGGAATTAGCATTTAAAAAATTATTTTGTTGGACAATGTTTCTATTGTTCCTAGAATCATGATCCTAAACTCTTTTATAAAGTGAAGCTGTGACCTCATTATTTCCTCTTATTGGAATGACAATCTCCCTAGGTGGTGGATGTTCAGACTGTATAATTTGATCACCTACTTTCTATTATGGAGTTTTATTCCTAGAGGTAACAAGATTCACAGACTTTTTTGAATTAACATAATTTTTTGAATGTTTATGCTCTTTTGAATGCTTTTTTTTTGAAAAAAGGATATGCAATTTTATTTTGTTTTGCATGAATTTCGAACCAATAAAAAAAATTATTTGAAGTATTACAAAATTCATATTACTTTTCTTGGATTTTATTTATGACTTCCAAAAAATTTTGAAAAAACCATATTCATGATAGCTCACATGCCCACTTTTAGAAGAGTAAACAATAGGTTTGTTACCTTCTATGTACTCCAAATCATAAATCGTGGCCCATTCACTACCGTTGTGCTGAGAGAAATACAAACTCCATAATTCTCCACTAAAATTGCATATTCAGAGAGTGAAATGTTCCCAGTCATTTCTTATTATTATTGTTGTTTGATATTTTGTTTCAGATATGATCTTTCTATATCTTGCTCACCCACAAGAACAGTGGTGGTTGGGTATGATCAATGTTGGCGAGGCTGGCTTCGATCGGCAGAGCAACAGTAGGCTTGTTGGTGGTAGACTCATTGATAGGTGTATTCTTGTGTCTCGGTTGGATTTTGAGGAAGGAGAGGGGAGGGGGAAGGAGATGAAAAGGATGTATATTTTTAAAAACTATAAATATTTTTAATTTTTAATTTAAAATTTAATTAATTTTTAAATTATAAAATTTTAATATTTTATTATTAAAAAATAAAAATGGGACCAACATGAGACACGTAGATTAATAAAGATTCAAGTGGCATTATTCAGATTTAAAAAATAAATTAGTTCACGTCACATCAGCACCACGCCATCAAGAATTAATGGCATCAGGACTGTAAATTCTGAAATGTTAACGGTGCAAAACTCAAATCCCTTTTGTCAAAAAAAATTTCACATACCCTAAAATGAAAATGACATAAATCACATGATATATTTTTGCACTTATCCCTACTTTAAATTATTGAATTAAAATTTTAATTTTAAAATTTAATTAATCAATAAATTTTACTTTTAAAAAACTTAATGATAAATAAAACTCAATATTTTTAAAATTATAATAATAATTTTTTTATATCCAAGCAAACCAGCTCTTAGGAAATACAACTATCATGGCTGAAAATATTATTTTTTTCCTACCTCTTTAATCTTACCACTTTACCAATAGTTATTTTAATATTACAGTTTTTCAAAGATTATGCAGTTATCCAGTAAAAAAAATAAAGATATGCAAGGCTAGTAATATTTCTTAATATGTTTTTTCTTTTCTTTTTTTTTTTTTTATAGCGGACATATTTTGTTTTCAATATATTTTTCTCATTTTTACTGTTATCTTTGTAGTCTTTTATAGTGCTGCTATTATGAGTTTTATGACATTTGTTCATTTTGAGTTTTGTTTAAATAGTTGTAGTAATAAATTGACATGTTCATCTTAAGCTTTATTTAGAGAGACTCACATTGTTTGCTAAATAAATGGATATAGTAAACTTACCATTGTAGTTAACAAATTTCATTTAATCTCTTTGTCTTTTTTATCATCAAAACTATCAAAGAAAAAGAGAAATGCGAGCAATTTATAACTCTATGGTCATTTTTTTTAAAAGGAAAATTTTCTATACCTTTAAAAAAAAAATCGGTTGAAATCTTGAGGGGATAAAAGATTTTTAAAAATATTTTTTATTCATATCACTATATAAAAAGTATATAAAAATCTATTATTTATAAAAGTCAATGACTTTTAAATATCGATTTACTTTTATAGATTTTACAAAATTTGTAATTGAATGTCCCATATTTCTATTTTTTTTTTTTAGTTTTTAAAAATTACTATTGAATACTCCTTGATTTTGTGAAATTTTTATAAATTATTATTGAATAACTTAACTTTTTAAATCCATCAAATTCTTTAATTCTCCTCATCCAATACAAGCCCTAAACTAAGAAATTATACTTAGGTAATCTATAAATAACTAATAATTTTGAATACAATAATAGTTATTTAAATAAAATAAAATTATATAAAGTATAATTAGAAAATGGAACAAAATATAAAGAATTAATCATATATGATTTGATAGTTATGGTTTTCCTAATTTTAATATTTCATAATGACCGGATATTTTTTAAGAGTCTGTTGATTATATATTGAATATTATATTATTATGAGACTAATAGATAACAAAAATCATTGATTCAAGAGAATACCGAAGTTTAGAATACTTTCAAAGAGAAAAATAGTTTTTATTTGATCAAAAGTTATTTCAAATTTTGAGACATACAAAACATATATAAGAAATAGCTTTTAGAAACTTTAAGAGTCTAATCTGGTAATTTATTCTGAAAAAAAAAACTATATTTACATGAATAAAAAAATAAAACATAACAAAAATAATGTCTTAAAAGGCGTTTTAAAATAAATTTCCTATCAAAAATAAATAAGAAAACAAAAATTATCAAAATTAACAAATATTCGAAATTGTCAAAATAAAAGTTTAGATGAATAAATTTGGTCAAAATATGTTGTCGTTCATTGCCTTTGATGATGAGTTTGATTTGTTACGATGTTTCTCATTGAATTAATATCAAGTCAGGTCCATAATTAAATATTTTTAGTGATCCATTTCATTGATTTTAACTCTTTTATATAGTGAAATCGACACATAAATTTCAGGATACATATATGCATCGCATAATTTTAAAAAATAATTAATTATATTCATATATGTATTTATTGAAGTGTGATTCGTATATATCAAAAAAAAAAAAAAGTGACATGAGAAAAAAATATTAATTCTTATGAGTGGTCTCCAAGAAATGCTGATTTAGGGAATATATTTGGCGAATGAGAATTTAACTTCTCAATGTAACATCAAATATATATATTTGCCATTAAACTCTTTAAGATTTGATTTCTGAGACCATATCATAATTGAGAATTTTTTTTTTCATTTTTAAATTTCTTAATTAATGTAGATAGCCTACCTTTAATTAAACTGATAGAAAAAAAAAAATTGACTTTATTAAATTACTATAGCAACTTATTTCATAATATTATTTTACTACTAAATAAAAAATATTAAAATATGAACTTTTCTTCTATCAAGATTCAAATCTCAATATACAATAAGGCAAAACTTATAGATAAACAAATATACAAACATATAATATTTTCAGGTTCAAATCTCTTCCCTCTTATTCTTCAAATAAAAAAGAAAATCTCTTCCTTTTGATATTAAAAATAATATTCAAATTTCACCAATTTTAAAAATCTTATTTCCTAATATTAAAATAAAATTTAAATAAGTTCCTTATGAAAATAAAGAAATTTGAGATTTTTATTATTAATAATTAGATTCTGATTGAAATTCAAATTTATGCGATTAATTCAAACTAATTAGTAACTCACTATGCTCTTTAGTTGAGCTATCTTTTCTCATTGTAAAAACTCCCAATAAGATAACAAATTTAGGGAAAAAAAATTGGTAGTATGTAACTAAATGCAATCAAATAAAAAATTTAATAAAACATGCAGTAAGTTAATTACATACTAGTAAAAATGTAGTTAGTATTAAAGTAACTAAGGCAATAATAGGATTAAAATTAATAGAGATTATAATTAAGAGGGGAAAATGATTTCAGAAGCACATGTACTATACATTGGTTTGGCTTCTATCTATTGTGTTATGTGTTATGTGTGATACATCTATTAAAGAAACTCAAGTGGTTAAATGCAAGCCAATTAGGCCTCAAAATTAAAATTAAGGTGGATCCCCATGCTATGTTTTAGGGTAATGGCAAAGCTATGAAGAGGTTAGACCTGTGATGATATTAATAAATCAAACTAAAAGATTATGGAATTTTTGTTTTGAATGTTACACTGCTCCTTTTCTATGAATTCTCAAAATTTAACTTCATTAGGGTGTAGATACCTCTATTAATTTTAATGATTTAATATTGGAAAATGGATGGTAGATCAGTTGATCTTGATCAATGAGACTCAATTAAGAATTATTAATATTTTGAGGATGATAATTTTTTATTAACTTTTGAAAATTTTAAAAATTTTCGTTCTGTCTCTATTTAAAATTTAAATTTTATTGTCTCTCTTTAATTGACGTCTAAAATTCGCTCTCTCTTTAATTAATAATTCCGTCATCTCTCTTCAATTAATATTCAAATTAAAATCTCTCTCTTCAATTTACTCTAAATCTAGAATTTAAAATTCAAAAATGAAAATTAAATTATTTCTCCCATATTAACAACGAAAATTTAAACATTTCATCTCTAATTAATTAAATACTGACCAGCTAATTAATTAGTTGGCCAACTAATCCATTGGTTAAAATATTTAAATTGTTTATTGCCTTTTAAATAAAAGGCAATTTTCTGAACTGATGGCACTCCATTTTTATCTTCGATTGGAGTACCGGCCAACCATTTTTATTTTTAATTCTAAATATAGTAACTAAAATAAAAATATAAAATATTATTATAAAACTAGGATTGAATTTTTCTTAATTATTAATTAACAATAAAAAGCAAAACATCAAATTTAAGTGATATGTATATAAATTAATTGATTTATATGTTATTGATTTCATACAGATTAGTTAAATTTATACATTGAGTATCAAATTTAAGTGATTTAGATATAAATTGATTGATCAATATTTTATTAATTGGATAAGTTAGTTAAGTTTGTATATGAAATATTAAATTTAAGTGATTTAAATATAAATTAATTGATCAATATGTTAGTAATTAGATATAAATTAGCTAATTAGTTAAATTTATATATGGAAGATCAAATTTAAGTGATGTGAATATAAATTAATTGATTAGTATATTATTAATTGGATATAAATTAGTAATTTAATTAAATTTATATATGAAATATAAAATTTTAAGTGATTTTGATATAAATTAATCAATCAATATATTAGTAATTGGATAGAAATTAGTAAATTAGTTAACTTTGTATGTGGAACATCAAATTTAAATAATTTGAATATGAATAAATCGATTAATATATTATTAATTAGAAAAAATAAGTGAATTAGTTAAATTTGTACATCTAACATTAAATTTAAGTAATTTAAATATAAAATTAATTGATCAACATGTTACTGATTGAATAAAAATTAGCCAACTACATAAATTTATACATTAAACATTAAATTTAAGTGATTCGGATATAAATTAATCGATTAAATATGTATTAGTTGGATAAAATTAATCAATTAGTTAAATTTATATATGAAACATCAAATTTATCAAATTTAAGTGTTTTGGATAGAAATTAATCGTTCAATATATTACTAATTAGATATAAAATTAGTCAATTAATTAAATTTGTATATAAAACATCAAATTTAAGTGATTTGAATATAAATTAATCGATTATTATGTTGTTATTAATTGGATACAAATTAGTCAATTAGTTAAATTTGTACATTAAACATCAAATTTAAGTGATTTTAATATAAATTAAGCGATCAATATGTTATTAATTAGATATAAATTAGTGAATTAGTTAAATTTATAAATGAAATATTAAATTTAAGTATTTTCGAGATAAATTATTTAATTAATATGTTATTAATTGAATACAAATTAGTCAATTAGTTAAATTTATATATAAAATATTAAATTTAAATGATTTAGATATAAATTTGATTGTATTAAATAATTTTCTTTTTATTATTAATTAATAATAAAATTAAAGAAAATTAATATTTATCATATTTGAAAAATATTTAAAAAATTAAAGAAAAAATTTAATAATTAAACATAATAATTAAATAACTTATTAGATGATTTTACTATTAATTAATAATAAAATTATGGAAAAAATTAATATTATAACATCATTGAAAAAAATTAAAAGAAAATATTTTATTATCTTTGAAAAATATTTAAAAGAAAATTAATTTTTTATTGTTGTGATTAGCATGACCCTTTAATATTATGTACCTTAAGATATAATTAATTCATCTATATACATATATATATATATATATATATATATATATATATATATATATATATATATATATATATATGAGAGAGAGTGACTAATGAGACAACAGATTCTTACAGCTCAAAGACAGTGATAATAAAAAACAAAATCATGA